>JBBMKD010000194.1:10727977-10743257 GCA_037834095.1 Argya squamiceps
ATAAAATAAAATAAAATAAAATAAAATAAAATAAAATAAAATAAAATAAAAATAAAATAAAAATAAAAATAATTGAAAAACCAACAAAAAAAACCCAAATTTTTTTTTACTGAAATATTCCCAGCTTTAGCTTTGTGGAAAAATTCCATGTTCAGGCTGGAAATTTGGATGTTGGAGCACTCCCAGGGATCTGAGGGAACATAATTAATCCAAGAGCTGAGGGAGAGTCCTGGCAGCTCCCAAGGATCAATAACTTTTATTTCCAAGCATTTAGAGAACATAATTTGCATTTGGGGAGGTGATGAACAAACTATTGAATTTTAATTAGCATTTTCAGGCTCTTGAGGGGGGAGAAAATCCAGGGATGCTTCCAAGGGATTTCAGGGAACATCGGAGGCAAAATTCTGACTCGTTTTTGATTTTCTGCCATTCCTGAAGCCACCTCCAAAGCAGAGATTTCCATAAACTTCCCACTGCCAGGAGTTATCCCAGCAGCCCATTGTACTCAGAATTGTTCTGTCATTTTACATTCCTGGGAACTGCTGAGAAGGAAAATGGAATAAATAAAAGGAAAATGGAATAAATAAAAAGCCCAATTTTCTGGGATCAAAACGCAGCTTCAGCTTGGGAAAATTAATTTTATTTCTTTTTTTTTCCCCTGCACATAATAACGTTTGGATAAATGGAGCAGCGTTTTCTCTGGAATAAATAATTGTGCTAAATGTAAATGTTTGAGGTGGGAAAATACACCATGGGAGATAATAAATACTGGGAGTCAGAGTGTACAGATTGCTGTTCATTCCCATTGTCCTGGGCTGTGACAAAATCATTCCTTGGGTGTTTTTGTGCTGAGGGAGGGATTTGAATTCCACAGGAAGGCAGAAACATTGGGAGTTGTGTCATTCTGAGGGAATTCTTGGTCCTTTATTTATGGGACAGTTTATGGGATGCTGTGGAGCGGAGAAATTCGTGTTGCTTCAGGCAGCACCAGGAAACAGCAGGAATTATCCATCATTTCCTATTTATTTGTTCCAAGTCCAATCTGGACTGATAAGGAAAAAGCAGGAATTCCTATCACACCACCGTGGCTTTAGGAATTCTAAAAAACTCGAGGAATTTCACAAGTACACGGAGAGAAAAGCACATTTTGTCTTCTTGTTCCTCCTTTTAATTCCCCCTGCTGAAATCATCGTGGGGCTGAATTAACAGGGATGCTTTTATCCCTTTCTTTTTGATTTAAAAACTGAATCCCCAGCAAGTAAAAAAAAGGGGGGGGGGGAATAATCTATTTTTTAATAAAAATCCCATTTAGTCCTGGTTTATTGATGAGCCCTGCAATTCCTGCTGATCCATGGCTCTGTCTCCAGCCCCAGCCTCCTCAGCAGAAATAAAAGCTGGAATTTGTCATTAAAATGCTTTGCTGAGCCCTGCTAAAAGTTGGTTGGAAAATCTTTCCCCTTGCAGGGATTTTCCTTTGGGAATCAGCAGAAGGCGAGGGAAATGCTGAAATGGCTGCTCCAAGTCCATCCAATCTGGCCTTTTATGACTCTTTTATTTCTGGGATGTGTTTCTTTTTTTTTATACTATTCTACACAGACCAATTGGATTGGTGACACAGAGACAAACCTCTTCACTCACATTGGTCAGAGCAGAGGGACATCAAGAAGAAGTCCCTCCATCTTGATGATGAGGCAAAGGAATAAATAACAAAGTTACAGTTACAAAAACATTTCTCCTGTTTACAGAAAATTCCCTGGGAAAAGAATGTCAGAAACCCAAAACACCTCAGGCATGAAACCAGGGCTACAGACAGCCCCTTCCATGTGATGGAAAGGAATGGGAGGGTCTCCAAACAACCTCTCTCTGCACCTCATGCAAAAAAGGTTTCCACATCAGAGCCCCAAATAATTCATGTTCCTCATTTCTCATCATCCCTCTCATTCCAGTCCCCCCTCACACCAGCAACCTCAGTCGTACTGCTGAGGCTGCAGACTGCTCTGATTAATTGCTCTCATTACAAGCTCGTTTTTTAAAATTTCCCTTCATCTTAATGCAGAACTTCTCTCTGGAACCTGACTTGTAATAAGCAAAAAAAAAAAAAAAAAAAGGAAAAAAAAAAGCAGTAATAAGTATGAGGAGGGTCCCAGTGGCTGGCAAGGAGTGACGGCCTCAGCAAAGGGAGAAAAATGAGGAGGCAGCCCCTGAGAAGAGTGGAGCTAATGATGAGCAATCACCAGCCCAGTGACCTGCAGACACACAGGGCAGGGCTGGCACTCGGGGGAGGAACAGCCAGAGGCAGAACTGCAGGAAGGGAAGTGCCCTACAACACCTGGATATAAACCCTACAACACCTGGATATAAACCCTACAACACCTGGATATAAACCCTACAACACCTGGATGTAAACCCTACAACACCTGGATGTAAACCCTACAACACCTGGATATAAACCCTACAACACCTGGATATAAACCCTGCTGCTGCACAGGCCACGGGGGCTTCACTCCAAGTGACAGGAGAGGCAGGTTTCTTTATTAAAATGGCACAATTCCAGCAGGGATCTTCTCTGAGATAAGTGACAAGGAGATAAGACTCCAGCAGCTCTCAGAGGTGAAGCAGAGGACTTGCTGTGGGCTCACTACAAGCAGGAAAAAACAGCAAATATCACTGTTCACTTTAACACTGACAAACATTCCCTTTGAAACGGAATGGATGTGAATGGAAACTCGAGAAATGAAGGGGATAGGAATATTTTTTTTCCTCTAAATGGATGAAATGTTGAAGTCACTGAATGCAGCACTCCCAAGCTGTTATTCAAATACAGTGCCAGTAAAAGGGTGCACGATGATTGTTCTTTATGGACTGGTTTCCATAAGTTCAATACTCAGAAAAGGAATATTCCTCTACATCAAGCTTAGACTTCTACTTCTAGCACAACAATTCAGCTGTTCTGTGGTGGAAACAATAATTTAACTTACCTTGCCCCAGCTGATTCTGGAGTCATCCTGTTTCTGTGAGTGTGTTCAAAGTTCCAGTGTCACAAATCAAAGGTTCTCTTTACTCTGGAAAAGAGAGAATAAATTCTGTCTATTTTATTGAATAATTTACTGTTTGTTACTGACTACTACCTGCTGTTTGAATAATACTAACAGGGTGAGGACTGCAGGAGCAGGGTACTGCTGTAAATCTCCAAATACAAGGGTGCCATCAGGAAGAAGTTTCCATTTTCTCCAAACAACTTTTCCATTTCCTCACGGGCAGACACAATTCAAGGCAGCCATCGTGGGCTGTAGCCACAATACAGCTCCTCCAGCTATGAAAATGGAGTTAGAAAATAAAAAAATGTTGTAAAAAACATGGGTCTTGCATCTAGTTCTCCTTATATCTGGTGTTCTGCCTGTTGTATCAAAAAAAGAAATAATTTGCAACACAGGCCACGTGTAAAGTTATGCTAATTCAAAATACAGGAGCACCTAATAGGAGGTAATTTTGCAGTTATTAAGTACTTACTGAACTCTAACTTCAAACCCAAATTTTTTTGCAATGCACAAAGGAAAGAGCATTCCTGTATTTAGTGAGATGGATAATTAGCTGAATGCTCAGTAAATAGCAAGCTTGCCCTTGACTTTCCTTGCCACTGTTTGTCTGCTTAGCAGCCATTTAGGGATGCTTGACTAACAACCGGCTCACTCTGTGCTCACTCGCTGACAGCTCAGGTTCCCTGACATTTCTCAGCTGCTCTGCCCTGGTGTAGGCTGCTGAAAAACAAACATGAACCAACTCCAGTCCTTTGTGATCATCTCCCAGCCCTTGTTTTTACCAGTTAAAATTAATTCTTTAAGATTTACAGCCCAGAAATGCCCTGTTCTCTGACGTCTCAGTTCAGAGGGAGAGGCAGTTCCTCCAGAAAGCCCAGTCTGACACAATCAAACACATCTCATCAAAGTCCCGCTAATCACAGCCCTGCACTTCATCACTTCAGCCTTTTCAGATGACTCCAGACAGCATTTCATCTGAGGATTCTTGAAAAGCTCAATACAACCCAGTATTCAAATCACCCAGCTCACAGCTTGTCCATCAGCTCGATGCTGCTTTCTACAAACACCTCACTGCTCATTAAGGGTGGTGTCATGATTTGATATACAAAGTTTCTGAGAACTTGCAAGTTGTCTGGGTAGAGATCAATGTCCTGGGGACCTTGGAAATGCCTCGGGGTTTCTGATGTTAATTTTTGCATACATCATTTTGAAATAGCATTCCTCCTTTCTTTAACTGTTACACATCCATGCATGAGATCAATAAATGCACCTCTGCTTTTGAGAAGGTTCTCAATTTGTGAAGCTCCTTGATGAAGTAGCTAAAATCATGGACCTAACTGTTTCTCTTATTTGGACAGGATCTAAGATTTAAGTATCTAGGATTTAAGTATTGTCCATTGTTGCAGCTGTTTTCAGAACAGAAGGTAGACTGAACACCAAAGTTTAGTCTGCCATCACACTTTCTTCTACAAATATCAATCCATCCAAGCTTCCATTGTGCTTTCCTGCTAAGCAGACAGCAAAATACATGATAGGAAAGCCCCCAGATGCTCTCATTAAAACCTTCCTATGATTTTTAACATAATTTAATGGAGAAAATAATTTTTTAATATCCAGCTTTTTTCAGTTTATTCTAACCCTCAAAGCTTGCTGGCCTTCAAAGAGAATTTCCACTTCTCCCGAGGATTATTCTTTAAATCAAGTATTATTAAATAATATTAAATCAGTTCATTTACAAAAATAAATAATTAAAGTCACACTAGATGCAGGAAGAGGAGGATGACTGATCTGACCTTTTAATTAAATGATGAACAGTAGTCAGCAACAACACAGTGAAATGACAAAGGAATAGTGACCTTTTTATGTCTTCACTAAGAATGGGAACAGGGCACCATCAGCATTTAAATCTTTTTAAATTGTAAGTTAAAGAACCACTCACCTCAGAAATAAGTCATAATTACAACCTCCCAAGCTCAGTTTATATGTGGAACACACACTCTGCTCAGTGCATGGAAAAACAGCAATTCTCCAAAGTGACCAAGAGGAAAAAGGTCAGCCTGTCATATTTTACCAGGATTTGTCTTGAAGTCTACACAATGTCCTCCTGTGGAATGGATGGACTCTGCTCCAGCGACTCTGTCAGAGCCATCAGAAAAGTCACCAAAGTGTTGAGACATAAACTGGATTTCAGTGAAGCCACCAATACTTAACACTGAAAGACAATGTAAGGTTTTCTTGCTTCGCTATAGCTCCACTCTTACCAAAATAAAGTTAGAAATAAAAAAAAAGGGGGAGGAGACATGTCTGCACATAAAATCAGAGCTGGTTAAAACAAAGAAAGTAATTTTTTCTTTTTTGAAGACTCCTCTAAGTTTTTCTATTTTGAATTATAGCTTTCAAATTGAATTAATCCCAGCTTGAACAATAGGTTAAAGTCTCCATGTTATCTGAACACAAGGAATTTACAAGTTGGGAGTATTTACACCCTGAATGAAACAGAGATAAAATAAAATTGAAGCTGAGGTTGTGTGGGATTTTTTTCCTGGCTTTGTGGGTCATTCCTTAAATAAACTACACAGGCTTCAGGCACACAGACACTCAGGTGTCTGTGTATATAGCAAATATCTCTGAAATGTAGACCATGAATAGAATGGAATGGAATGGAATGGAATGGAATGGAATAGAATGTAATAGAATAGAATAGAATAGAATAGAATCTATAAAATGTATCAATCTATAATACATAATTTTATCTATACACATATATAATTTATATATACTTATATATAATTGATATATACATATACATAGATTTTAATATAATTTTATATCCATAACAATGTATATATAATTTATATTGTAATAGATTCTATTATATTATATATTAAAATATAATACAAAATATTAAAGTATTTTTATAATATACATATTTTCTATTTTAGCCTTCATAGGCCACATTTCATGCTTTGTTTCCTTATCTTTCTGTCGACACAGAAGTAACTTCTGCTTCATCAGAATAATTTCAAATATGGGAAAATATATACAGGCAAAAAAAAATTTCATTTTTATTTCATTCAAAGCATGTTCTTTGAAGGCTGCAGCACATGCTTAGGTGTATGTCTTCACAAAATCCATCTGAACACAAGAGTGAAATGAGCTGCACAGAGGTTCCATACAAAGAAAATTCAGTAAAAGCTCTTCTTAAAGCTCTGCCACATCCAAATTTCAGTCTTATTTCCACTCCCCCCTTACACTGATACAGCATTTTCAGCTGGGACAGCAACCAATTCATTGATATTTGGTATTGTTAAAGTTATTTCCTGCTAGGACAAAACAAGGTCAAAAATACCAACAGTGGAGCTAAAAATGCAAAGAGCCTGAAGGATTCTCTGAAGTCAGACACTGCAGCACCAGACACATAAAATATCTCTGTTTTAGGGAGCTCACATGCAGACATTTTGTTCCTCAGCTGTTTAACTGTCAGCACAGTTAAAAAGAAAAATATTACGATCTTTTGCTATTTTAAGATTATTTCCAAAATGCTGCTTTGAGAGTCTGACCAGGATGACAGCTTCTTGCCAGTGCTGACAAGTTATTGGCTTTTTGTGGGTTTTTTTTTTTTTTGACCTCTGCAACGATTATGCACGAAGAAGGAAAAAAAACAACTAAACTTTCCTATTTATTTCTGACTTATCGGGTTTTTGCTATCTAACCCTGGAGTGAAAGAAATTCTCTGCACTTTCCCACATTTGTTTCTCATCTTTGCAAATCCCAGTGGCTCCCCAGTCTCCAAAGTGAGATAATCTGCAGATCAATGAGGGCGGATGTAAAACTCTTGCTAAGCCGTGTTTTCCCAGCTGGGGGTAAATTCACTTGCCTGTATGTAAAATTTCCTAATTAGAAATGTCAAGTCTCTGTTAAAAGCTTCCAGAAATTGATGCTGAGCTCTACAAAAAGTTAACTGTTCCATAGCTGTGCCTTATCTGACTCATCAGGAGAAACTTTCCAATATTATTCATAATTTGGGCTATGGTAGAAGAATAATTTCAGAGTTTTACTGCCAGTCCATTTTGCTATTTCAAGAATTAATCCTACACAGTGAACTCTTCCCCCAAAACAGACACCCCCAAACTTTACCTGCAGGTCCACACTTTGCATCACTAAAATACTGATGGTTACATGAACAGTGTACAGAAAAAACCCAGAAGATAACTCTGACCACAATCACATTTGTCACACACTAAATTCAGAAGGGAAGGTGCACGTGTGATTTTGTGCTCTCTGCTAAAATGACTCATAATAATCATGAGATTATTATTAAATCTCACTTAGATTGGATTTAATGACAAAGAGAAAACAAACTTTTGGATGGGGATGTGCCTACTCATCTCATCTTGCACATGACAGGCTGGATGAAAAATAAGCCTCACTTTGCAGTGTATATCCAAATTTGCTGCACATTTCCAGCATTTATGGATACCAACATCCTTTACTTGACTTAAATCCATCCTCTGGAAGCAAACTTTACACACAAAATATGAAATTATTATTGACATTAAAGGCTTTAAATAATGGGTGTTAATGAGTACGGCCTGCCCTCCTACTATCACACAGACACAGAATATTTTGCCAAAGGGCACCATGGGCCCCTTAAACTGCACAGGGAATTTTACACTATAAGGCAAAAAAAAAAAAAAAAAACCAACAGCTAGTTGTTCTGGCAGTATGAAACTGGCACAGTTCTTTTGATTTTAACATAATTGTTGTGCTATTAAATAGAATAACAGCCCTAAGTTAAATCATGGAGGTCGTTTGAAGGGTCCACATATTTTGCTTTTCTTCTGGGGAAAAAAAAATTAAAATTTTGAAGCCTTGTGCCTGTGACTATTCATAGAAACTGAGAATCACCCTCACAGCCACCAGGGAGTAGAAACATCCAGGGTCATTACTTCATTAACTTTGATTTGTTTCCAGCTAATAGAACTTAAAAATTGTTGACTACTTATCACAATACTCTAGACCAGCCATTCACTCTCAAAATCAGTGTGTCACTGAAATCACAGAAAAATCAGAGTTTTGCCATTTTCTTCCCTTTACCCCCAGAACTCAGGGACTGTTTTTCCTCTTTCACCAGAACTGCAGAGACTCAGTCTGGTGACCTAAAAACCTCAGCAAGCCTAAAAAGAAAATTAAAGTTTTCCAGAACAATGACTAAGTCACTGTAAAATATTAATTCCTCCAACAGGAAGCTTATTCCAACTTTGAGCTTGGTACAGCACTGAGGAAACGCAGTGCAGTATCTCTCTCCAGCCTAAAATCCAACCTGCTCCAGTGAATTACCATCACCACACATTGTTTGTTAGCAGTTATTAAATGGCCCAGAGCTGCTGCTCTCTTAGAGCAGAGACCACTGACACAGAGAGAACTTCTGAGTGGGAGATAAGATTATCCTCCTGCCATGGAAATGCAAAAAACATCTGAATATAATTATCCTGATAAACAGAGACTGAAAAATAGGAAAATACCTTAGATTATCAGGTGTGAAGGTTATTATAGTTTCAACTCAATATGAATATTGCTTCTGGAAATAACACACTGACTTCATTCCAGTCCATGCTGGGTAAAATGAGGAGCTCTCATGGTCCAGAGACATTTCTTTGTGCCCTTAAAGCCATCTGAGCTTTGGGGATACACTCAGGAGGTTTGAGCTCAACACTAAATATTGTCTAGGTCAACTGTGCAAGTCCAATATCGTTCCTCAAAATAGAAAATAACAAATGCTTCTCTTAAAGCAGTCTCTGGCTTTGTTATTTTTATTCCCTTTCCTAAGGGAGCACGATTAAGCAGATATTAATCCAATAAATTTTCAAATGAAAAACGCAGCTAATTATTTAACATAGATTTCACAACACTCCTTTTGATATGAGGTATTAGAAATGTCATCCCCATTTATGCTTTAACCAGGGAATAGTCACTCATGCTCCCCCTATGCATATTCTGCCTGTAGCTTTCTATATTCTTCCCTTTGTCTGGCACTGTGCTGAGGAGGAAATAGATGGAGAGATGCAGTGATACACATAACCTTTAGTTTAGCTCTTATCACCAGGAAAATGGTTCCTGTTGCTGTGGTTGTTTGGTCAATCTGTCACCCCATATCAGCATTGTTGGCATTCACACCCGATAAAAAGATACCTTCAGAAAAGGAGGGGAAAGTAAAGGGAAATTCTCTGTAGAAGGCAACCCAATTCTCATCTAATCTCTTAAAAAAATCTGCTGTGCTAATGCTGTCCTGTGTGCCTATCACTGCCATCATATGAGACTTCAAATAACAGTGAAGATAAGTAGAAAATAATGAAACACAGAGATCTGTGCAGTTTTTCTGATTACAGTGATGCTTAGATTTTTATTTGTAAACCACCCATAAGGTATTTTCAAGGTCAGGGAAAAAAAATAAAAAAAAGTTTTAAAAAACAGGGATGATTTTCAAGTGCATCTAAGCTGCATTAAATCTCTGAACTATTGCTCTACGACCTGAAACCAATCCCATATGAGACTATTATTCCTCAGCACCTTGTTACTCCTACTTTGCACATGACCTTGTGAACTGCTAATCTTCCTGAACGACTACACTCAGCCCTGAAGGCACACCAACAGCTTTCACAATTAGGCTGGAAAATTTAAATTAAATTTTGTTTCGCACACAGCTGTACAAGGCAGGTGTTTCCAAGTGTTCCTGCAAGGTAAACTTTTAGAAGGTTCTACAGTCTAAAGAGTGAAAGTGTGTGAGCCTGGACAAAATTAAATAGGAATTACAACAAACCTGAGCTCAGACACAAGCATGTGTCTTGAATAAATGTCTGAATAAACACAAGTGTATTTATTCCCAGATTTCCTGGAGGTGGAAAGGCCACTCCAGTGGGATTACAGGGGGATTACACGAGCCTCCCATTGAGCATAAACACATTACAGACCACTCACACAAGGTGTTTCCTGCTGCTCTCCCTCCTCCCTTACCCATTCCTCACTGCTCAGAGCCAAACTTTGGTCACTCATCTCTGCCCTGAGAAGGTGAAGGTGCAGCACAGCCCTGGGACCTCTCACAAACCCTCCTGGTGCTCCCCAGCTCCCCCTGATCTCATCAACTCTTTGCTCTTATGGTCCAAGCGTTGCTTTTCATCCTTTTTTTCCTGCCAGAGTTGGAATCAAATGCTCGAGATGGTGCTTCTTGTTCAGACTCAGAAGTTTGTTAATTCTTATCTCTGTTACAGTCTCACAGACCATGACTTCTGGCCAACAAAGTAAAAATGGCTCCTATCTCTTTGTCTACAAGGCCTTTTAAGGATAAACTGTCCAATTATAAAATGACACTTAAATTACTTTTACTTTTAACCCAACAACCAACTACCCGTGGCTGCAATGTGGATTTTTCTATCCAATTACAAAACACCACCCAGAGCCATGAAGAAGGAGGTGAAAAAGGACTTAGCCTATGCCCTAAATATAGATAAAGCCTATAGATAATGTAGGCTAAATAAAGCCTATGCTTTATATATATATTACTATATTCTAAATCCTTAACCTCTAAGTTTTCCGCCCTGTGATATCACACACTTCTATTCAAACTCCAAAATTCAGAAATTAAGGTTTTAGTATATAATAATATATATGGGGCAAGATGGAGGATTTTGGGTGTTGTCTTTCTTCTCCACCTTCTTCTTGGGTTTGGGTGGTTTTCTGTAATTGGGTGAAAAGGTCCACATTGGGGGCCTTGGGTGGTCAATTATTGAGTCAAAAATATAAATAATATAGGTGTCACCTCATTATTGGGTGATTAGCACTTAAATACCCTTGGAAAGAGTTAGATCCATCCATTTTACCTCCATTTTCTACCTTGCTAGCTAGAGCTCAGGACTTGTGAGGCTGTAAATAGATAAGGATTAACAAACACTAACACCAAATAAGAAACAGCAACTTCCATATATTAATCCTGGCTCTAACATGAGGAAAATAAGAACACCAACACTTCTCTACACCCACAATCCAGGCCCTGATGCACTCTGCTCACCCACAGCAAGGCACAGCAGGTTGCTGAAGGAGTCTGTTTTCCAAAATACCCCATTTGTTCTGCTGTCCTCAGGAAATAGGATCCCTGTTCCTGCCCCTGCAGGTGTAATGGAACCAGTATTTCATCTATTGGCTTCCATGTGAAAGGGGGAGAGGTTGTTTTATTCCATCCTGAGGATAAGGCACAAAAACTGTGCATGCAAACCACTGATTTGTGCCCCTTGTTGCAGTAAACAAGTACACATGTAAATAAAAGTAGGCTTATTTAAAACTGGTGACAACGTGTGCTCTTTCTGGTGTTTTAAGACAGACCTCTTTTGCTTCACAAAGCTAAAACTAGCAATGCCTTTAAGCACTTCCCTGAAAAATCAGCCCAAAATGGTGGCTTAGGTTCAGTTGTTTCCCACATCAGAAGTGACAGCCCATTACTCTGCCTCTGCACACTCCTGCAATCCAGACACAGGTTAATCTATATCCCAGCAGCAATGAAACTCAAAAATAAAGTGGCAATTAAAGACATGGATGATGAAAGCTGCAGGGTGTCATCTCGTCCTGGTGATGCACAAATGCTGCTCAAGCCTTCAAACATTTTTGGTAATCTTTTTTGGCTCCAACACAAGGCTCAGATTTTAACTTGGACAAGTCTCATGGTTACTACAGCACATAAGGTGTCACTGGCACGTTTGGGAAAGATAAAAGAAAAAGAGAATGCTGGCAGTTAAAGATGTTTACAGTACTTGCAGAAGTGAGGGCAAGGCCATAATGGCCTCTCTGGAAGCAATCACAGCACAGTATATTTAAGCATAAAGGCAATAATCACTTATATCAGCAGGGTAGGCAAGGCTGCCATTTGCTGACATCAATGCATTTATTGAGTTAGTGTCCCTGAACTCAGGATACTAATTTATTTTTTACAGCAATTAGACCCCGCTGGGAGAGAAGAAGGGAGAGGTGTGAGACTGACCACCTCTCTGAGGAGCAGTACTTAAGACAGTTTGCCAAAACATTCTTCTCTGACAGTCAGTGCTGCTTAACAATGCAGGAAAATCAAATCCAGGAGAAGAAATGCATCTGAGCCAGGAAAGGAAGAAAGTCAAAGCAAACACCTATTTATGATGCTGTTGTAGATGTCACTCAGGCACATCCACCAAGCAGAAGGTTACATATAAGATTTTTTTTTCTCAGTTCTTTTCTGTCTCCTTAATAAAAACCTGAGGCTTCTGAAAGCTCTAATCAAATCTCAAAACAATTTCCAGCTATAAAAGAACTGTGTATTTTGAAAAACAACATAATCAAGCCCAAGTATATGTTGTTCAGTTTAAACTACCCCTCTGCCTGAGCTGCCTGTTAGCTGTGCCAAACTGAGCTCTGTAAGGCTCCCTCCAAGCTTGTGCAACTTCCTAGGAAAATAAATAGGTTTATATGTCTGGAGGTGGTGAGGAGGGGAGTGTCTGAGCACACTGGTGTCCTTTATGTGCTCTGAAATCAAAGCAATTAGAGCCAATCCTCTAAACTAGGAGCCAGTGAGGAATACTGTGCAGCACTAGGAGGGACATAAATTAGGGAAAAAACACTGTTAGAAATCAAAAATATAAGAACAATTATCCTTGTGGGACATTACATATTCAAACGAGGATGAGAAATGGCAAAAGCTAAGTCAGCACTAGCAGCAACTCTTAAAGTTGCTTTATGTGTGGAATGAAGAGCAGAGACTGGCATGAAGTTGGAGGGAAAAAAGGCTGAAATACAAGGGTCAGGAAAGATGGGGATGAGCTCTCTGGACACTGCTGAACCATCAGTGGGCACAGCTACTGAAGAGTGAAACACTTTAATAAAAAGTAATTGGAGAAGAGGACAAACAGTCACCCTTGAACTTGCACAGGATCCTCTTCCAGCCCTGCCTGAGCACGTCGATTTTTAGAGGGGTTATTTACTGTCAATAAACAGGGGAAAGGCTGCATGGCTGTGAGTTCAATTTTCTGTCAGGGCAGAGAATGAGTGCCATGGCTGTTTCAGGGCTCTGCAAACGACCCTGCTGTCCCCAGCTGGCTTTGCTCTGGTTTTCACTGCACAACAAGGGGCTGTGGGGCTCCTTGGGGCACCCTGCACAGCAGCCAGGTGAGGAACTCTGCAGGCAGCCACAGCCACAGAGATCCTGGAGAGAATTCTGGCAAGATTTTCCTCCTAAAATACAACAGCTTATTCAATTCAACAACAGCTGCTTCCTGTGTTATCCCCTACAGCAAAGAAGCTATTACACAGCCAGCCAAAGCCTCAGTCCTAGGGCTGCCAACTGGTGGTTGGAGCACTGAGTTTTGTGTTTCCCTCCCACACCATCACTTATCATCACCACCCATAGCCTTCCTCCAAGCCAGTTTTTACCAGGAAATGGCAGTGGCCATCCCACACAGTGTAAAAAAATCATCATTTTCCATAGATTTTCACAGAGGTTGAAAAATTAAACCGAGCTTGACTGCAAGGGGAGATCCCCTCGAGCTGCCTGTGGCTGTGACCAACCCACACAGAGCCCCAGAGCTGGGAGAGAAGGGCTGAGGGTTCAGCAAAACACAACAGCAGTGAATTGTTCAGCTTGGAAAAGCTTTTCCTGAGTCAAACACAACATTTCACAGCAAAGTCCTGCTGGGCTGGGCCTGGCAGTGATGCTGACCTGGAACAGAGACTGGACAGAGCTGGAGAATAAAGTAGATATTTATTAAAATATCTAAATATTAAAATTTAAATCTAATGTTAAATTTTGCACCTTGGGCAGTGCAAAAATAATTTAAAAAAGAGAAAAATCTGCCAGGCAGGCTTTAAACGTTGTTAAGTAGAACTTGTGCAGAGGAGATATCAAACCTTCCCTAGACCTGGGTCTGTGTTTCCCTCCTGGTTTCTCAGCCCTGGTGATGTGCAGCTGCATCTGCCAGGAGGAATTATCTGATGTCAGAGGCTCGGTGCAATGAGAGGCACAAGTGGTTCTGGCACGTAAGAAAACCACAAATCAGCCTGGAGAATTTGAAGAGACAGTTTTCTGGAGGAGCACAGGTGCACCAGCCGGGCTTTAACAAAAGTTATTTGAAATGCAGGAAGTGAACAATAAAAAAAGGCCATTTCACCCAAAGGAAATTTTAGAAAATAGGTTTTCCATCCAAATGTTTTGCTACAGCTGCAAGTCTCGCATTCAAAAACCGACAAATAGGATTTCTTTCAAACTCCAACACGAAGTGAAGGGTAGGGAGGGAAAGAGACAGGATTTCATATCCATTAGGATCCCAGGGCTCCATTTTAATCAGGAGTCAGTTGCAGACTGTAAGAAATTGCCCAGTCTGTACATCTCATTGACTCTTTTGTGAGAAATCCAACTACTTCATGTGTTTGGAGTTGTGTCCTCACACAGGAATAAGCAGTTGACAAAGGCTTTAGTGAGACTGCAAACCTTCCACCACAGGGATTGTCCCACCATTATAAAATCACAATAATAAAGGGTCAATCTCTCACATTCTGTCTTCACTCTTCTCTCCCGTGGGGACAAAAGGTTCTGGGGGCAGCAGTTTAACAAGAGTTAAATAATAAATATTTAAATTTATTTATTTTAATTATTTAATAACTAAATTATTTATATTTAACAAGAGTTAAATATAAATAATTTAACAAGAGTTAAATTATTCCTTATACCCAATTACCAAGGTTGAGAGAGGTTTTCACCACAAGATCACCTGTTTTACTCCACTTTCTGTCTATTGCCATCTCTTCCTCACTGGAGCTCCACACAGCTCCCATCTAAACCTGGGATTTATTCCTCCCCAGCCTGGTCAGAGTTAGCTGAAACTCAGGCTGTAAGATCCTTCAAAAGTAAGAGAGTGACATGAACAGCCTCAGAGTCACAGTTAAAGAGAGGAGGGAGAATATTCTTCTTTTCTGCAGGCAGGTGTCCCTTCCATCTGCACACCTCCCACTGAGACCAGCGAGAGACAAGCATCAGGAGGAGGAAAACACAGAAAACTTAATGCTAAAGAAATGAGTTCAAAAGTTCAAAATACTGGGGTTTTCACATTAAAAAGGCAAAAAAAAAAGAACAAATTTTTTAAAAAATAAAAATAAAATAAAATAAAATAAAATAAAATATAAAATAAAATAAAATAAAATAAAATAAAATAAAATAAAATAAAATAAAATAA
>JBBMKD010000194.1:10759199-10786137 GCA_037834095.1 Argya squamiceps
GAATGTGTGGCTAACACCACTGTAGTAGAGGTAATTAGCAAAGTATCATTTTTTTTCCTCAGTGTTATTTCCACAGCCCTCTGTACACTCTGGCAGCCTTTTTTACAAGATTTTTTTTCTTACTCTTCAATTAAATTATTCCCCATACTTACACCTGAGTATACAGAATGTAGAGTTCCAGTGACATATTTCAAATTCTGCCTTTTGAAGCTCCCCTGTCCTAGTCCTGCTAGCAATTTTTGCCTATGGAAGACTCTGCAGAGCACATTACCATCAAAATCTGCCAAAGACACTGTGCAATATTAGTCAAGGCATCTTTAATAATGCAAGAAAGGTCAGCAGCTCACAGAATATCAAGCTGCATATCGAAGAATTATGAATTTTTTTTTCTCTGTGCAGATTTCACAGGTTTCACAGGTAGTTTTTGGGTTTTTTTTCCTGATTCATTTTATGCCAACAGCAGAGGATTTGTCTCGTTTTCAGCATGTACCAGAAAAAAAAAAGAAAAAAAAGAAAAGAAAGAAAAAACAACTTTCTTATCAAATGAGAGTAGAAATATCATTATATAAATCACTTCTTATATGTCAGAACATAAAAACAGTGTAGAGATCAGGTTAGTAACGCACTCCTGACATGGAAAGTAGCTGATTCCTAATAATTCAATTAGCAATTGCATTTCCATGAGGGGAAGTGGCAGCCAGAGCTCATGGCTGCACAGGCCTTGCCCTCTCCAGCCCATCCAACACAAGCAGCTAAATTCCATATTTTGTTCTCTCAGTGCCACCAGAGTTAATGTTGCTTTACAGCTAACAGCTTTTTCCTGGAACAGCTCAGGATGTGATCACATAGCAGGGCCCTGACCCCTTGGCTACATAATGCTTTTGGGATCAATAGCACAGAAATTAATGTGTTTATCATATCAGAGCATTTTAAAATCTTCATCCCTACGGTCACTAATTACCTCCAGTGCCCATGATGCAGCATTTGGAAGTGCTGGGCCAGTGCTCTCAAATTCTGCACAGGAAAAAAGTCGAATTAGGCAGAGTCTGAAATATCAAACCCAACTAATTTCTCCTGTTCTCCCCAGGTCATTAATCTTCATGGGGCAAATTACCACGGGCAGCTCAACAGAGTGGCACTGATGGACTGGGGAGACAACAGAGCCACTCTGGCATGGCTGAGAGGAGCATCTGCATCCTCTGCAGCTTCTTCCTTCAGTTTCCCCATATTTCCTTTCTTTTGGGCGCAAACTATTAGAATTTATTACTTTTAATTCATGCATTTTTAGAATTATTCATGTATTTTTAGAATTATTCATGTATTTTTTGGAATTATTCATGGCTCACATTGAGCCATCCTCCTCTGAACAACACGACCACTCTGCAATTTGACAAAGCAATTTTGCAAGATTTTGGTTTTTTGCAAGTATTTCTGCAAGAATAGCAGAATTATTCTGATAAAAGAGTAGCAGAACAAGCCTTATAATATTTAGAAATTACATAGGATCCTGGTATGGCGTTAGAGGCAAAATATTAATATTAAACTCAGAAGCTGTTAGCTGAATTCAGGGGGGTTGTCATGATGAAAATGTGAGCTCTCAGCACAAACGTAACAGCAATGCAGGGAGATAAGTTCCAACTTAACAAAAAACAAGACTTTAAAACCTAATTATAAACACAACACTAAAAATTCCATTTTTTTCAGACAGAAATTATGCTCTTTTCAGTGTGGTGTGATGTAAGGCACAAATTACCTCCGGGTCACATTTGCTTTTGTCCAAAAGCTTGAGGAGAAAAAAATCCTCCAGCCTTTTCCTTTAACCTGTGGCAGAACAGCCAAAGGCACTGATGAGGTCACAGCAGTACATAATAAGTGATCAGTAAAGAAAATGGTGCCATATGTTGCTTTTTCCCTTGCTGTGCACTCAGCTCTCTGGAAAATGACCAACAGGAGCTGCAGCTAAATCGTGCCCTATTTTTCTGTTATCAGATGGGGTTAAAGAGTCATGTAAATAAATATACATGAACTAAACAGAAACAGCTGGAAAGTTCCCAGAAGGGACCTCTAACAACCTCCGAGCTGGATGGGCCAGGGTAGATCAAGGGATCATTATTAAGATTAAAGGCTTACACCAACCCTGCTGTGAAAATTCAGCCTGCTGAATTTTAAATGTTGATGGCATGAAGTAGAAAGTACTAAATGGTGGGATTTATTAATTCTTAAAAAGCAAGATGGTGTGAGAGAGTTGTTACGTTTTCTGCATTCCAAATACGCATGGTGCAATTTGCTGAGATAAAAAATATCTGTAGGCACCTCCTATGAAAGTCAAACATTTCAGGAAAACTCCTTTTGTACTGTTTTTCTGGAGGAAAAAAATATTAGCATCATTAGTACTTTGGGGTTTTCTTTTAAAGAAAGACCTTCTTTAGACCAACTTCATTTTAGAGGAACACACCACAGAAGTGACTGGAGCTGAATGTGAACTCTTGAAGGAAGGAGCTTTTTTACCTTGGTAGACCTGTGCTACTCCAGAAGTATTTGAGGGGATTGGGCTCCTGTGCCTAACAAATGTGAAAAACAAGGTTCACGTTCCTGGTAAAATTTAACAAGTTTAAATGAGGATGGTGACAAGCCTTGATAAATTTGATCAACTACCTGGTCAATTAGGTAAAACAGCAGGACAGGGACAGGAAGAAGCTGGATTAGAAATTTCCTGACCAGAGACAGAAATAGCTTTAGTTATGCTTTAGAAACAGTTTTAGTTGTGCTATAGAAATCGTTTTAGTTGTGCTTTAGAAACAGTTTTAATTGTGCTATAGAAATAAGGGATTTAATGTTTAAGATTGTCTTCTCCCTTAAAAACTGCATTGCTTGCTACTAGATCTGAATTGTACTCTTACATAAAGAAAACAAATCCACTGTTAAGAAGTTCTCAGACCTTCTCAGCTCAGATCTGTTACCAGCCACAGAGTCCAAATGTTCCAAATCTCAGCGATCTCTCAGGAGTGAATGAACAAAAGAAAGCTCCCTTCTTTTTGGAGGCAGTTTCCCATCCCCAGAGCAGACAGTGTGACAGTAATTAGTTACACTTGTTGAGAGGTTTGCACGGGAAATGCTCCCTCCACAGACAAGCCGGGTGGAATTTATGTAGAGCTGGAAAAATATTTAGACTTCTGTCGTGGCTTTGCCATCTGCATTCCTTGGCACTCACACTCCTTGGGCAGAGAGCTGTGCTGACAATGTAAATCAGGTCACAGTGACATTGGTCCTCGGGGGATGCTGGAAAAGCTCCAAAAGTGCTGAAGAGTGAGTGGATCCTGTAACCTGGGAGGGATGCCTCATTACTTGGGGTTGTATTTTCAACTTATAACGGTGCCCTGATCCTTTCAGCCAGCACAGAGCCACGTTCCACACCCAGCAATCCAGAATCCAGCACCTGGGCTGGCTTGGTCTGACCTCTGTCCACTGGAAAAGTGAAGGGATTTCACTTTAAGCATTAAAAAAACATTCCACATGGCAGAACTCAAGTGTTGAAACACTAGGAACGATTTTCTCTCCAGAAAGATGATTATGAAGAGTGACAAGACTCATTGTGTGACAAGACACTTTCTGCTTCAGCCAGTTCCCACTGACAATATTTTGGGAGCCAATCAAATAGATTTATTTCTAAAAGCTTGACCCAAAGAGTTTACACTCTCTTCTGGCACAGGGTGGAATGTTTCAATTGGCTTTAAAGCTGCCACATCAACAGGTCTATCTGAATATCCTGGTACCTGCGTGCCAAAAACCTGGGAGCTGCAGGAAAATCTGCCTTGAAACAAGTCCTGGCTCAGGGAGGGATCTATTTATAAATCAGGTCATGGGGGTTCAAGCTTTTAGCAAAGGGAGAAGTTTAGTAAAAGGCAGTATGGGGGAAAGCAGAACTTCAATCAGCTATGAAGATGATTTTCTTTAGTTATGCAGTTTTTAAAAGTGCCTCTGCCTATGTTCCATCCTACTTTAACCTCTTACAAGCATGGCACATTTTATAGGAACTTGGGAAAAGCTTCCCTGCACAGATCCCTCTGCTCTAGGATACATCCTTGGAAAATAAACTGATATAAAGGGACAGCAAAGCCCCCCTGTGAGTTGATTTGTGAAAATTGTTTCAGAGAGTGGACAAATGTATTTCCTTACTCTTGACAGACAGCCTCATGAAGTTTTCATAAAAGGCCTGCATTATTAAAATCCCTGTTCTCTCCTGAGGGCTGGAGGTGCAGGAACCGCAGGTGATGCTGTGGAACTCACTCAGTGAAACTCTCAATACAGACGCTATTTTTAAAAAGAACACTTAGCAATGGGGCAGGTGACCTGTTTGTTTTCAGGACGAAGCCCACTCTTACAAACACGAGAGATAAAAACAACCACTTATCCCTAAGTGGAAAAGAGCCTTGGTTACACCAGGAGCCCACCCTGCCTTCCTGGCGTATCTTGCTTACAAAGGAACTTTCAGAAAACAAGAATAAAGTGCTTCAAGGAGCGTCTTTACAAGTGCCGACTTCTTTTATAACCATCAAAGTGTAACAAGTGGAAATGAAAAGATAAACCAAACGTGCGAAAATATTCATAACCAGCTGTTTGGGCTGCTCTTTTCACCCCGACTCCTGCCTATAAAACATCAATCCGCTGTCACCCTGCTGCCACATAAATAGGCCAGGCAGTTAAAAAGTGACCTGCCAAGAAACTTCTTAACTTCTGAGCTCATCATCGCGGCAGACACAAGATTTTTTCCCTGATGAGTGCAAATTACTGTAGGGCTGGTGGGTCTCTGTGGCGCACAAAGAGCAACGCACTCTTACCCTGCATGAAAAAGCGATTTTCGCTTTGCATGATAACGAGCCTTTTGTACTCCGAAAGTCCCTGACAAAGTCCCTCTGCAGGAGGCCCCGCTGCGTTAGTCTTCATTAAAGGGCCCGGATCGATAAATTAAGCAAAACAAAATAGGAGCAATTGTGCCTTAGCCCGGAGCTCGCTCGTTGTGCTCCTGAGCTTTATGGGAAGCGCTGGAACCGAAAGGAAAGTTCTCGCTGCATCAAGCAATGAGACTTAAAAACAAACAAACAAAAAAACTTAATTTAGGAAGTCGGCGCTCGAGTAGAAATGAGGCAGGGAGATAAGTCTGGAGAGGGCATTGCTGCTAAGTAAAATAGGAGAAAATTTGGGAACCCCTGGAATATATAATTTTTTATATTTAATATTAAAAAATACATATTGTATTTTTATATTATATATATTATTATCTGTATTTTCTATATTAATTATATATTTAATATACTAATATTTTAATATATTGATTTATAGTAATAGATATTTTATAAATATTTAAATATATTATATTTATATATTTAGTTTATATATTTATATATTTAGTATATATACTAAATATATAAATTTTAAATATATAAATATTATATATTATATAAACTAAATATATAAATATATAATATATATTTATATATTTAGTTTTTATATTTAGTATATATTTTATATAATGTTATATATTTATAAATATTTATATATTTTAAAATTTATTTTATATATTTGTATATTTAACTTTAATAATATTTATATTTATTTAAGAGACGTGATATTGCAGCAGCAGCAGGTGCAGCTCTCCCTGCCAGGCTCTGCTCCCTTTGCAGCTCCTCCCTAACCTGTAGAAAAACGCTCAATTTTCTTCAACCATCTCCAACAGACACAAACTTCTCACTCTTCTGGCTCGCCTTTGCTTAACTCAAAGGCAATACTGGTGAAACCTGGAACTCACCAACCCTGCACTGCTTAAAGTGAGTTGGTTGTGGGTAAGAGGCTCTGCTGAATATTAAGAAAACATTGGGAATCCCAATTGAGATAAGCAGGCTTCTGTTACCCTTTCTCTATCAGGAGCAGCTTCAGTGATCTTATAAAACTTAAAGCAAGCTTCAAGAAAAGATTAAGAAGAACTTAAAGAAACTTAAAGTAATCTGATAAAACTTCATCTCTATTTAAGGATGTGAGAAAGAGCCCCAGCACAAGAGAGAGTAGTGGGAAAGGAGGAGACCTGAGGAAAAGGGAAAATACTTCTATCAGTAAGGGACTGGGACTGCCTGTAAGAAGTGTAGAGCACAGAAGCTTGGCACAGTAAAATCAGAGAATTCTGATTTCTGCTTTCAGAGTTTCTGCTTTCAAAACGGGAAGTTATACCAGCCTGCAATCAGAGAGGAGATGAAAGCTGCACCAATGAACTGGAGCACCAAACTCCCACTTGAGGAGCTGTAGAACTAAGTGCCCATTAAAAAGCCAGAAATCAGACAGAGAAACATGCAAGGGACAAGGTTAACTATCATCAAAGAGAAGAATTGAAAGGAGGTCGATAGCAGCTTGGACAGGAAAGGAAGATGAATAGAAAATTGTTCTGGACCACCTCAAACCCCTGCTCGGCAGAAGGGTATTGATGGGATTTGAAGTGACCAAGAAAAATGTGAGAGATGTGTCCTCCTTCCCCTCACAAAGTGAGCTGAAGGAAAAAGAAAAGCAAGATGGAAAAGAAAGAAAAGCCAAAGTCAGAGAAACCTCCTTGCAAGTTCCTGGGATTTGCTTAGGACAAAGGACAGACTTTATACTGGACACTGAAATCACCTTTTAAATCACCATTTCAGAAAAGTGCTCTGCATATTTACATAATATGAGTCATTGTATAATCACAGGGCTTTCAGTGCATTTCACCCTTCTGTGTATTTTAATCATATAGAATCACTTTTTACTATTGACACAGACATAACTCATTTGGAACTCTTTGAGAAACCCCAGCTGGTGATCCTGCCTGCCCAGACAAGAACCAGAACAGCAGGTACCTCAAACACTGCAATAATCTCATCAAGAAACCCAAAGCAAAACCTGTACTATAAAAAATGTTCATGAAAAGCACATGGGAGGAAACTGCTCTGGTGAGACGGGAAATAAATCTGGACAATCTCAGAGAGGAATTTCTCCTGGCACAGGATGCTCAGAGATTTTGGTCAGTCCTTTTGGCCCCTTGTGCCTCAAGTTCCCATCTAAGAAAAGTAACAAGGTTATCACAGCTTTGAGGTTTTTCCTTAGCTGCAAACTATTTGGAGCTGTGATTTTCTGGTGACCATGGCCTTTCCTGCAATGATTCTCTGCTTCTCACCATTGTTTTAATGCAAAGAAATTTTAACTCTTGGTGCTCTCTCTTAACTCTTCCCAACAAGTGAGGGGATTTTCTTGGGGTGGGGGCTGTCCACAGTTGTATTATAGTAACTCCAGACATGGGAAATGAGTGAGGAGAAATATTTGGGAGGGGAAACAGAACTGCTCCTGGCCTCCAGGAGCCTCAGTGGGATTGGGTGTGTGGGTCAGAGCCCAGAGCCACCAGCCAGGCTGAGGGGACAGGGACAGCACCCACAGGCCAGGGAGGAGTGGGACAACCACACTGAGCTCAGCAGGTCTATCAGATCTGGAGAGTAAGACAAACAGACCTACAAACCCTTCTGGATGCTTTCTTTCAGATCTCATAACTCCTTGTTTCTACAGCACAACCCTGATTTTCACTGAGAAATGTCTTCAGCAAACACCAGCAGTGACCAACACAGAGATGCCCAAACGGTGACAGCCACCAAAAGGCTCAGCCCTGCTCTAAAACCCCTCGGGAAAGCCCATGAATAATGAAGTGTAAATAAACACAAACCCAGACAGACAAATCTCTTGCAGATCAGTGTGCTAAACAGGCCAGAACTGGTGGGGAAAATGGGATGCTGCAAGGAGCAGCTTGCTCAGCCCTGTCCCATCTGTTATCTGCAGACAGCACAGAGCTACATCCTGAAATTTTTCCCTATAACATCTCAAACTCTGTGTATTGAGAGGAGAGGTTTAGTCAAGACCAAGGACAGTGGTATTCAGCTGTCATGGTGATAAAAGCTTGAGCGATTGTCTAGATGAGCTCTTGATTTGTGCAAGAATAAGTAAGGCAGAAGCCAGCAGGTGAGAAAATGGCCCCAAGTGAGCAAGCTGAGCTCCTGCCAGGGTTACAAGCATTAAACAGGATTTGGTTAAAGATTTTGGGGAGGACTGAAGTGTAAGACCTGTGGCAAACCCATTTTCTCCAGGTTTCCTTTCCAACTGGGATGCTACAGGCTCCATACAAGCCATAGCACATGACAGGGAGTTACTTTTTTTCAAACTTGTTCTCCATTGCAGGAGTAATTGTGATGAATTGTCAATCAAGACAAATGCAACCCGCTGATGGAATTAAGGAGGTGAAATTAGAGACTGGTAGCAGGACAACAACTGCTGGAATTCCCCGTGAGCAAATGATGGATGAGAGCAGGAAAACAAAGGGATGGATTGTCAAACACACAAACCCACAGCACGGGGAAATTGATGGCAGCTCTTCCAGCCAAGGCACGGGCATAACATGCTGCCTCAAAGCATCATTAACTTTAGCATAAAAGCCATGTGCCACACAGGCTTTATTAGGCAGAATCAGGGGTGTTTAAGGACTTGATTGAAGTATTTTTCTCAGCACAAGTGTTCCTGTTGCACGCACAGGGCTGGGGAGGGGGCTCACGTGTACACCACAGGGACCCAACGTGTTTGACACGCAGGAGGTACCTGGGGAACTCTGGTCAATGGCCTGCCTGGCCAAAAATGAAAATATTGTCTAGTCGGGCAAAAATAAAACAGAAAGACCAGTGGTGTTTGACATGCAGGAAGCACATGGGGAACTCTAGTCAATGGCCTGCCTTGCCAAAAATGAAGATTTTGTCTAGTCAGGAAAAACTAAAGTGGAAAGAGCAGTGAGGTGCCCATATAGGAAACAGAAGTAAGGAGAAGCAGTGGTGTGGGTCATGTCTGTAGCACAGCATCAGTCAGGGATCCAGTTTGCCACTGGCATCTGTCACACAAACTCCTCTGGGTGAGCCTGCTCAGCCTCTTGTCTGAAACTTTTCCTCAGTGCTTCCCACTCAGCTCCACCCCAGCGTGCAGGAAAGGAGAAATTCTGCTTCACTGCACAGCCAGGGGTTTCTCCTTTAGCTGAGCATTCCGTCTACTTGAGCTCAGTTTAAAATAAACAGTTGTTCAATCCAGAGAAAGCAAAACCAAGCTCAGCCAGGGAAGAAGACAAACCTTTCCCATGGCAAAGTGTCACTGTAGGACACAAAAGAAAGATGAGAGACTCCAAATATTTCAGAAGGCAAAGAGCACAGAAAAAAGGCTTTATTGTCTAATTTTTACTACCTTTTATCAGGTGTTCCCATCCAGACTGAACATGGTTGGTGAATAGGAACGACACCTCTCTGATCCCATGGGTTAAACCAGAGAAACAGCAAAACTCCACCTGGAGAGAGATTGTTCTGAGAAAAGAGAGTTGTTGGCCAAGATTGTTTTGAGAAGAAGCTTTCTTGAGAATTTTTTCCTTAGGAAAACATCTCTCAGACTCAGAAATACCAGGCCCACAGCAAAGCTGTGAGCTGTGCAGCAAAGCTGCAGAAGGAATGGAGTCCTGCTTGCTCTGCCAGTACCTCCTTTGGCTGTTTTTGGTAATATCCCAGAAGCTTTTAAAGGACATTCAACAAAAAGGTCACTTGAAGTGTTGGCAGAGATTACAGGGGATCAGGGTGTGCTCACTATGCACAGTCTGCTGCATGCTCAATTCACTGTCATGGAGGAGGAAAACAGCAGAATTAATCCTCACGGAGGAAATTAGGATGATATTGTGCTGGGGCACGTTCCTGGATTATAAGATTTCCACCAGTCAATCCTGAGTTATTGCTCTGCAAATACTCAACATAATTTGATAGATACTCTGGGAAAAAAAAATACAATAAGAAATTGCTTCCCTCGTGTTTCAGAATGAAGCTTCCATAAAAAAGAGAGGCATTTAGCATGGCACCACTGAATGCCCAGACCTTTATTAATGGAGGCTGTATTTCAAAGCAGATCTCTATCACTCTGTTACCATTAGCCCACCCAACAAGCACATTTTTTGTGCAGTTAGCATGAATTATTCCAGCCAGGAGGGAACACAGGCTTGGTTAGATGTTGCTCACACATCTAACTGCATCTTCAAGGTAGAGCAAGATGTGAATTAAGATGTCCAAAGACACAAAAACACTTTTCCTTGGATACTTTCCCCTGTTATGCCACATAACAGTCTGCCTCAGACAGGTGATTTCTCCAACTTCCACCCTGAAATACATGTTTATTCCTCAACTACTTCTCACAAATCCTCGAGAACACACTCAGAAGTGACAGAGGTGTAACAGTCACACAGCTCAAACAGAATGTCAAAACACACATAGATTAAAGACAGGATTTGATTCTCGGCTCTCAAGGTGACTTTGGCTCCTCGTGCAGGATTTTCTGAGTCACCCACACAGATCAGGGCATCTGCACTTGCTGCTGTTTGTGGGGATCCAACTCCACCAGGCACTTTCAAATTCCCTCACATGGCTCATAAAAGCCACACTCTGAAATTGAACAGAACAGAAATGTTTCCAAAAAGGACCAGTTTGGGGTGTGGGAAACAGGCAAATCCTCGGGGTCCTTTTACCACATCAAAAACTGGAAATTTTACCACATCAGATTATGGAAATCCTCTCTCCTCTGGTAGAAGCAGAGATGGGATGCTCCAAACCAAAATACAGGCATGAAACCCATGGGAATCCCACCCATGAAAGGTGTGCAGTGGGGCAGGGAGGTGCTGCCCAGTTTATGGAGAGAAACCAGAATGCCCCTCCTGTGTGGCATTTTTCATATGCTTTTTATTATTTTTCACATCCTTTCTAGCCTAGTCATTTGTAGTGAGTAATTCAGCCCTTCCTTGCATTTCATAATTACAATTAAGAACATTTTGTCATGTCCCAAAGTCCAGGATACTCGTGGCATGCAGGGAGGGATGACCCAAGTAGCCTGAGAAGAACCAACAGTGTCAGGGCCAGCTGTAACACTTCTCACCCCAATTATCCTGAAATGCTTGGACATATCTCATTAATAATAAAAACCTAATGGATTCTTTTGCTCGTGTAACACCAGGTGAGGTGGCTCTTCAAGCACCACAGAAGTGGGAAAGATCATTTAGGGACAAGCAAATAAAGGCAGGGAAACAAAATCCTCCCAAGGTGGCAGAGTCTGGGTACAGCACTCACAGTGAGCCTGTGAACCACCCTAGCCTGAAGGCAAGAAACAATGCGAAGTATAAAACACTCCAATAAATAAAACTCTCTAATAAATTCTGGACAGTCACTCCCAAACTTATGCCTCTTCTCAAATATTATTCACATCATTAACGTGGCCAGGACTGGTGTCTCATCTCTGCAAACAGAAGCACAAACGGGAATTTGCCCCAGGGATGTGGGGCTGTGTTTGGAGAAGGCAGATGGCAGATGCAGGAACAGAGGCACAAAGGCAGCCGCTGGCTCAGGGAGCAGCTCACGAGTCAAACCTCTCAAATATCTGCCTGATGACCAGTGCTTCAGGATTCATTGCTTCCTCAAGTCCTCGTCCTCTGCCTGCAAAGGGACATGTAGGGCAGCACAGGGTGTACTTTCCCTTGCCTAAATCTGTAGAATTTCAAAAATCCATCTAATTTCAACCAAACCTTCCTTCCCTAAGCAGAACACACAGATGCAGAATGTCCGTGTGCCTAAATTCTCTCACTTAAACCCCACATCAAACTCGAGCAAAAAAGCCCAGAGAAAACATATCCTACTTCAAAACATTTTAATTAGTCACACTCATTTAACTCCACATTTTCCTCTGGTACAAAGCAGCGCTTATCTTTACGGTTCAGGCTGCAAACTCCTCACTTCTCAAGATGCTCACAAAAGGAATCTGACTGGTTTTGGGTGGGGCTGTTGGCACCAGCGAGAGCTCAGCAGCAGAAATGGGGGTTTTTTTCCCTTTGGGAAGGATTCTGCTGTGTCACCCGGGTTTTGAACGTGTCCTTTCCAGGCACCATCAGCTCCAAAACAAATAATTCACTGCAGGAAATTTTCATTTTGGTTCACAGCTCCAATCCAGCACAAGCACTGCCATCCCTGGGGTTCCCTCTACTCAAGTGCCCAGCTTTTGGCTGAGGTTTGGGAAAAAGTTAAATGTTGATTTTACAATCATCTCGGTGGCCTTCTCACCAGAGGATGATATTTCAGCACACCATTATGGCAAATTTTCCTAATGCCTGCCTGTGGGGAGATCTATGTAATGGCACCATCTGACTGATCATAATTTGATTCAAACTCATATTGCTTTTACATTTTATTTCTCTTCGCCATTCTGGCTTGCAGCAGCCAACAGCAGGCTGAAATTTTACCTAAATGAGAGCGTTTTTGCTCAGTGAAAGAACATTACTCTGTGCCATTTGCTTAATAGTTCACATTACTGTGTAGGGAGTGTTGCATTCTTAGGCCAACTTCCTGGCACCCAGTTTGTTAAAAGTTTCAAGGGCAGCCCAGCAATAGCTTCTGCATAGAAAAACCTTCCTGTATGGGCAAAATTAGAGTTTCTCAGCTGGACCAGAAGTCAAGAAAAATCTCAGCTGTATTTATGCACAGGCAGAAATAAATTTATAAATACAAGCCTTACTCTTGCCACAAAATGTCCATGTTTTCTCAGTGAAAACAACCTTCATTTAACACTTATTTAACATTTATTTTATGTGTTCATTCTGCAAACAGTACAGAAATTTAAGAGATGGACTTTGCCATTATTCTGCTGTTTCCTGCCACAGCTTTCAAAGACATTCCTGAATTTTGCATTTCAAACTTGCAGTAAGAATAAGGCATCAAGCAGAAGCATCCACCCTCATTCAACCCAGAATTCAGCTGGTGAATGTGTTACCCACCATTAAGTTTATATTTACAGTCCTGGAGTCAAGAGTTTCCTCTGAGCTGCTCTGTGTGAATGAGGGAAAGCTGTGCAGAGGAAACCTCCCTGCTCCGTGCTCAGGGACACTGCAGGGAGCTCTGTGAGCCCAGCCCTCCAATGTTAATGTCCTGAAATGGTGCTTTTATCTTCCTTTTCTGCCAGAGTCGGGATTAAATGCTCAAGATGGTGTTTCTTGTTTGGACTCAGATGTTTATTAATTCTTATCTCTATGATAGTCTCACAAACCATGAGTTCTACAGCACTTCTAGCTAACAAACTAAAAATGGCCCCATCTCTCTCTCTACAAGGCTTTTTAAGCACAAACTGTCCAATTATGAAATGACACCTAAATTATTTTTACTTTTAACCCAATAACCAACCACCCGTGGCTGCAATGGGGACTTTTCTATCCAATTACAAAATCCCACCCAGACCCATGAAGGAGAAGGTGAAGAAGGACTCAGCATCTGCCCTAAATCCTCCATCTTGCTTTATATATATATTACTATATTCTTAACCCTTAAACTCTAAGTTTTCCACCCTGTGACATCACACACTTCTATTCCAACTCCACACCCACAATCCCAGTGCTGTCACTCAGTTTTGGAAGCCTTTTTCAGGTCAGTGCAGTGTTCTCCTGGGGGTCAGTGCCTGTCAGCACACAAAGTCTGAAATTCCCAGTGCCCAGGGGTCCAACAGGGAGCAGCTGCAGGATCTGCACAGAGCTGAGCTCCAGTGCCTGTGAGGAAACCTGAACAAAAATTCCCAGTTTTTCTGACTTGTCACTGACGGGAGATTTGGCCAGAGGCCACCTCTTCATCCTGAAGAGTATTCTGTATTTAAGCAGTGAAACAGCAGCTGATTAGGAAGCTGCTACACAGGAGCTGTGTGTGCCAATGCTGTGAAGGATTTTTAGCAAAAAAAGCTAAACTAGAGTCTGAATTTCAAAGCATGGGAAAGGACTAAAAACAAACTGGAGTTTAAAATACACAACTAGATGTATTTAAAAAAAGGGCAAGTATTATTTTTTCTGGAGTTCCATCTTCCTTTCTCCCAACAGTTGCTCTTATTTTTTCCCCTGAAGAGGCTCAAAGCACATATTTAATAGAATTTGATAAATATCTTAAATATCATGAGGAAGATGTCAGTTATTGCCAACCTGTGATTAGGGTTGATATCGATCTAGAAAGCCAGACCTTATTTTTAGATTACCACCAAATACTTCAGTGGCTTATGTTGAAATGATTTCAGAAATTGTTTTTATTAATACACAGCCATCTGTACTTCTAAGCAGGTGATAGAAGTTTGATCTGCAACTTTAAAATTCTGAGACACTTAGTTGCTAGGAAACCAACAAATCCAATTCATGTGTCTCTTATAACACAAAAATATAACTATGCACTGATTCTCTCAGAAAAAAAACTCGTGCTATGTATTTTTCAACTTCACCTTTTGTCAGTGATTTGGAGCTTTATTTTCTTTCATTTAGGCCTAAGAGAAGGCACATCACTTATAAAGAGATTGGTAAATATGTTAACAGAAAGAGGGATGGAATATTCTTTTATCAGAATTTTTCACCTCTCTCATTTCTGTCATGAGGAATGTCTGAGCAGTGAGTTACAAAGGCTTGAAATTTGCTTCTAATATGGATCCCCAAATTTATCTTTAATATTTCATTGCCATGAGTGTTGATCATTTCTGGTTCAGAAGATGGTTTTGTGGACAATCAATCTTTATGGGAAATATAATTCATAAACACATGTAAAAAGCCTGTGCTTTCATTACAGTACAGCCAGTTCAGCATTTATCTGTGTACACCCATCTGACCTTGTAGTTACTGCCTTATCCATATGATGCATTGCAACAGAATTATTAATTCTACTTCCTTACACTTTATTCTTTGGCTTGGCAGGACTACTGGGAGGAATAACACATATTCCATTAATGACAATTAGCAGTGACAGGATGGGAACTAGAATTATATGTTATTCAAAGAGTGGTATTTTATTTGTGGACAGAGGTAAATATAAACACCTTGGATTCTGGGAAATTCTGGGAATTCTGGGAAAGTATTTTCTCAATTTCATCAAAGAAATGTGACTGTAAGTAAGAAACAGAGACAATGCACCCCTTTTATAGGAGGAAGAAAAACTCAACAGCATCTAAAATAAAATTCATATCCTTTCCACAAGTTATCTCATATTTTCTCAACATATGTGAATAAAAAGCAAAAGCGGGGGTGAAAATAAAGTTAGGACAGCCAGTCTGCTCCCTTCTTCAGGAGACGCCAAAATTCCAGAGGTCACCATTTTGCATTTGCTTTTCTTGGGACAAGGACAAGTGGCAGCTGAACATCCTTCCCTTGGTGACAGCAGCCAGGGGACAGCACCCAGACACCCTGAACATCCCAGGGAACATCAATTCTTACAAAAAATGAGAAACTTTACTGTCCACAAACTGCTTTTCTTCCCCAGTCTGGAGCTGGCAGCTGCAGCCTGCTCCTGCCTCCTCAGGGAAGGCTCTCAGACCCTGGTGATGTGCCACAAAACAGCTCCTGCAATTACTCAGCCTTGTTTTGCTCCTTGCCTTTAACAAAATAAATAGGAAATGACATCCCATAAACTGCATTAAAACGTTTAGATGGCAAATCACACACTGCAGCTTAAGGAATGGCAGATTTATGCTGCCACACAGGCTTTACCCTGCCCTTCCAGGATTATGACATGTTTTTCAACTTCCACGATCCAACCTTCTCTTCCAAACACTTTGGGCTTTGAGTAAGATAAGAGCTCAGCGTTGGAAGATAAGTGTGGGAAGAAACCCAGCCTGCATAGAATTAAAGTTGCACAAAGAATTACAAATTTAGATTTTCTCAGTTCCCCAACTCTTGACCTTGCAACAGAGAGCCAGATTTTTAATGTGCAACTGCAGTGAATACATCTGAGTACACACTAATGGTATTATGCACATATCTCAAATACACAGACAAATCCATTTTCTCTGTTGAAAATGTTTCTATCAGGGAATAATTCTGAAAATCCTTTGCCCATGTTAGTGGTGCTAACAGGAGGATCCTCTGCAAAGACACAACTCTGCCCTTTGAACAGAAAACCTCTGTCCCTAAGGAAGCATCAGTTATTCCCCTGATAAAGAAAAAACATCTTTTCTTCACACCCTGCAGTTTGCCCCTCAATGTTCTTACCCACACCCCTCCAAAGAAGACTCTGGAGAGAGGAGCAGAGCAGAGCTGCTCATAAAATGGAGATGGAAAAGATTAAGACTGTTTACATTAAGGAAAAATGACTAAGGTAGGACCTGATGAAAGGAATGTAAAACAGATATTGAACTGGGGACTTGCAATCGACCTAAGATGAGGGGGAAAAAGGCTTTCTTCTCCCTGAAAAATAAATTCTAATTCTCAGAGACACCCTCAGCATCACAAGCAGCACATTCTCCTTGTTACCCTGTCAGGTGCACGGGCAGCTGTGTCAGTATTGGGATTTTCTATTCCAGCACTAATATATGAAAGAATAATAAGATAAACAGCTCTCTCCCCAAAACACAACAGACTATTTCAGCATGTATTCACCCTCTTTTCCCTTATTCCATCAGCTCCAGGTCTCCACCCCTCCCAGCTGGGTGTGCAATGTAAAGAAAGGCAGATCTGAATCAGAAAATAACCTGCCCAAAGTGCCAGGGCTCAGCAGGAGTGACCCAACCCCAGCCACTGCTCTGTGCTCCATCCCTGCCAGACACAGCAAACCTCACTTTTTCAGGCTTTGGTCACCTCAGCCCAGCACTTTTAAATCCAGTCAATGCACAGCTGAAACAAGGAGCTGGCAATAAATACACAGAGGCAGTACTGCTCAGCCAAAAGGGAAAAGGAGGAATCAGATTGTACAATTACACAATCAAGCATTTATTTGTAAAATTATTGCTTTGACTGAAATACAGTGAAGGAATCAAGCAGAATTAAACTTCAAGCACCTACCATTCAGCCACCTGCATTCTCTAATCATCTGATTTTCAATGAATTTAATAAAAATCAAATTGAAGAATAGAAAGGTGTATCTTTCCAAACCAAAGCAGATGGAATGATCCAAATCAAAAATGCAACAAAGCATCTGTGCAGTGTGGAAAGAAGCACAGCAAGACCTGCAGATCACACCAATGCAGCAGATAGAAGATTTCCTGCTCCATGCTAAAATAACTGTACCCTCATTGCAAATCAGTTTTGCAGGTTTATTCCAGCTAAAGGCCTCTCCCAAATGCAAAAGAAAATTAATAATCCTAAAGAATATGTAGCAATATCAGTGCTTTTTTAAAGAGAAAGCCTTTGCAGCTTCTCCCTTCCTTGGTACTCTCACTCATCTTGGTAAATTCCTTTCATTTGAAGTAATGAGTACTTCCAGCATTACCACTTTGGAGAAGGGAAAGAGGAAGGGAAGAGAAAAAGAAGCAGAAGATTGAAGCAAAAAGATCTTAAATCTGGAGCTCCAAGTCTAAAAGACATCTTCATCTCCTTCTAAAATATGAGCTCCTTTGGTACTCTTTGGGGACACACAGGACAGGAGGATTCATGTGGAAACTCTCTTGTATATGTGAAACATATACAAACCAAAAGGGCTTTATAAATACCTTATACAGAAATACTAGAGTTTATCCACTTTGAAATAATCCTTTCATCCCCCAATATTTTAATTTTTATTGATAGTTGTTTAATTCACAACACAGTGTTTAGTTAAATTAAGAAATATAGGGAAAAATCAGGTTTATTTTAACAGAAACAATATAGAGTTCACCACACAGAGGATAACTGCTGCAAGGTCAAGATTAAAGACACTTTACCTTTTAATGGTGTATAAAACAGAGCATCTTGGTGTATATTTTGCATTTTATACATGTAGCCATAAAGAAAAAGGTAACTCTAACCAATGGCTCTAAAGAACATGTTTCATCTCCCTGGTGCTGTCAATAGCAACAAACAACTAATCCTCACTCAATAAATGTATCTTTTATAAGAGTGCTTCCTTTTACAATTTCTAGCAGAGGAGCTGCAAGAAAGGAACACACAAGATTAGATGAGCACAACTTGACCTAATATTGAAAAACAGATTACTGCTCTCCTATATTACAGAGGTTATAAAACCATTTATTTCTGTGTGCAACAGCTCACAAATACCAATTCCTTGCAGTAAAAACTGGGATGACAATAAGGCATCATCCCTGAAATAACACAGGAATGTTAGGCTGGTTTTATTTTCCCTCTCTCAAAATGCAAAGGTGACTTACAATCTACTGTGCCTCAGCAATAAATTGAGAAAAAAATAAAAGAGGTGGCTTGCTACCTGTACACACACACACTGTTCTATCATAATTAATAATGATGGTTTTATTAGAGCCCCTGTAGCAGCTAATCAATGGGCTTTGATACTTGCACAGTCAACAGCAGCTCCTGTGTGCCTGCATAATGCTCTCTATAAAACTTGCTGCTCCAGGTGCAGCAATGGCCCAGAGTCAGCAGAGAAATCTGCATTTCCAGCCCACACATCACTCTGCACATCTGCCCAGATCCAGGCTGGATGCTCCAGAGCATGGGGGAGAACAAGTGGGAAAAACAAAATATTCAAAACAAACAAAACAAAATTCACAGGGTGAATAAGAGGTAGGATTGCTGAATATTGGGAGATGAGAATCACAGTTCTTCTGAGCCATTTTTTTCTGAGTTAGCTCCAAAGAGCAATTCCATACTACCTCAGAACAATCCAGAAAATAATCCTGCTTCTCTCACAAGGACAAGGTCACGTGCAAGACTTGGAGATGAGACCCAAAGGCATCAGGAGAGAGAAGAAAGTTTCCCAAGAGCCTTGGACACGTCTCTATTTTAGCTACTGCAGGCTCATAAGATCTAATTTTTCCTACTCCAGATTTCAGGACATATTTCGTTAATTCACCAGTCCTCTCTCAGCTCGGTAACAAGTCACTGAGTGAGTGGGTTCCTTCAGGGGACACTGGGGCTGAAGTTCTTCTCACCACATACAAATGCTTGATTTGGATTTTTATCTTCTTCAAATCTGGAATATCTCAAGGATATTGAGAAACTGAAAGGTGACCACGGCCTTTCACTTGGAGGAACCACTTTGGTTTGGAAATCACAAAGATGAATCCTGTAAACCTCACAGGGCATTCTAAAATCAAAGCTTTCCATACAAGTGTCTACACCAAAAACCAACAGCTTCAGTGTCTTGAGTCTTCCTTCCACCTCCTTTCTCCAGAAGACACGGTGTGAACTAATTATTATCAGAAATAATAATTGAACTAATTATTATCAGAAAGGTAGCTGGCTACAAGACAAAATGCAGTGTCTATTAATTTTTATATTTCTCTGAGTTTAAATGCAGAGTCCCAATTGTTTTGCACCTGCTGTGTTGAGATTTAAACTTTTCTAGCTGATGGAGGACACAAAAATGACATAGGAGTGATTTATGCTCAAGGCTGGAGAACAGATGCATAAGAAATTATGTTCTGGTTGGTTATGAGGAACATCTTTGGTATCCAAGTTTGCATCTTGGGAACAATGACTTTCACAGAGCTTTTCAAACTGTTCAAGGACTGTGCAAGGAAATTTCCTGTCCTTCCTGCTTGCTAGACTCTTAAACCCCTGTAAAATACACGATCACTTTCTTTCATTTCATTTCTACAGGAGAATACAGAATTTCCCCCCCCCTATTTTCTCTTGCTTTTTCACTCATTCACAAGTATCTTCCACTTTGACTTTCTCCCCTATTCTTCCTTAAATTTTACAATAGATATAAATTTCCTACTTCAGATGGTGTTTTCAATTTCTCACCTTTCATCTTTCTTGCCTACTCCATCTAATCTTTTATAACTCTTTTATTCTACATGCCATTTTATATACTTTTATATTCTTTCTGAGATGCTTCTCACTGTACCCACAATTTAAACACTGCTCTGTATTTTTCTGATATTTCTACCTAAAGAAACACCCACAGTCTTTTTTCCTCCTCTCATTTCTTTCAGGGCTTGTTTTACCTGGCCATCCTACTCCTGACCTCTCCATTTTCCATTCTCATCCCCTCTAATTGATGGGCTTGCCTCACCCTCTACTTTGCAATTAGCCTTTGACTATTTTTTTACGCAGTCCCTGACAGCACTTAGCTCTAATCTTGTTTACTCTTCCAGCCTGTTAATTCATAACCCCTTCTGCATTATTCAAAACATTTATTCAAGTGTGAACCTCTTGCAGTTCCAGCACATTTTGCATCTCTGGGTAGGTATTTCCACAACATCTGGGATGTTGAGGGAAATTTGTTACATCAGACAACCACAAACACCTCACGAAGTCCACAAAAACTCCAGATGTGGCCACTGGAAATAAACCAGTGCAGCACAAATATTTGCTAGACCAGGTCACCAATTTCACCAGCCAGGGAAAAACCAAACTCCCCTTTACCCACCTGCCAAGACACTCTGCTGACCAACCATTTGTCCACAGTCACTGCTGCTTTTTTGTTTTCCCCCCAACACTGCAGACATCCAATTTTCCAGACTAGAAATACCCGAAGTTTGTTTCTTAGCAAGACCTTTCTGGTCTTCATTAGAATAGGTATGGGAATTAAATAAATTGATTTATATTTTGCTTTAGTTTCACCTCTCCTTCAAGCACAAACTGGCCTTTATTTGAGTAATGAATGGCACAGCATAGCCTTTCACACACCAGGGAAACTTCCTGTGCTCTAAAGGCTTTTTCTGCCCTGCAGAGAATCTGAACAAGGCTAACAATCTTTCTGAGTGACAAGAAGGATTTGACAAGAATTCCCATCTCCTCCACTCCCAGCAGTGGGCAGGGTTATCTGTGCCTGCCAGTGCTGGGGGAAATTTCACATGGGGTGCACCAGAATGGGCACAGAAACATGGAATATTTACATCTCTGATTGTGGCCTCCAACGACTGTGCCACTGGGAACAGCTGGGAAAGTGTTTCTGGACTTGGTGTGAATTCACAGATCAGCACCAGGAGTTTCTCCAAGTTCCTTCCAGAGGAACACACAAAGCCCAGTGTGTCAGGTCATTCCTGAAGGAGCTCCTCACTGAATTACTGATGTGGATCATCACCCACACCCTCACACCACTGACGATAAATCACCCATGGTAAGGCAGGAGGAAATGCATAATCAATGGCAGGAAAAACAAATACTACACTTTGAGTTGCCTTGGTATTGACTCCAGCTTTACTGGAACCCAGACTGTGTCAGTCTGGGAGTTATTTCACCTCCTTAGGGTGACCACTGCAGGACTGTGGGCCTGATATTTCTGGGTCTGAGAGATTTCAGCCTGCTGGCAGCTGCTAACTTTTTCCCCAAGGAAAAATTTCTCAAGAAAGCTTCTTCTCAAAACAATCCTGGCAAACAACTCTCCTTTCTCAGAACAATCTCTCTCCAGGTGGAGTTTTGCTGTTTCTCTGGTTTAACCCATGGGATCAGAGAGGTGTCATTCCTATTCACCAACCATGTTCAGTCTGGATGGGAACACCTTACCAAAGACAGTGAGAATTAGACAATAAAAAGCCTTTTTTCTGTGCTCTTTGCCTCCTGAAATATTTGGAGTCTCATCTTTCTTTGGTGTCCTACAGTGACACAGGACTGGTGCTATTTTCTTTAAAACAACCACCCCAACAGCTGCGTTACCCACTCCAGAAAACAAAGATAATGGGGAAAACAACCATTCCTGATCCTTTCCAGAGTCAGCAGGATATGAAGAGTCAGGGAGCTCAAGGATCTGTCCTGTGGCAGGTGAAAAGGTGCCTGCAGGACTGCTCTCATTTTTATTGTAAATGCCATTTTAGGTAACACACACTCAATTTTCCACTGGGGGATGCTGGGGTGTGTTCAGACCTGCACAAACTGGCAGAAAATAGAGAGTTACCAGACCTACCCCTGGATCCTGGCAGGATTCACATCCTCTCCATCATTGCTGCTGAGAGCTGTGTCACACACACAGGAGCCCTCAGGCTGTGACAGGGATGACACAGCAGAGCTGTTACAGACACATGCACAGCCCAACATCCAACAGGATTACATTTCCTCATTAAAGCAGAAGACTCTCAGGGGACAAAAAAAAAAAAACAAAAAAACAAAACAAAACAAAAAAAAAAAAACAGTGAGAGGAAATGTTTCTTTTCTGCTCCACAGGAACATGGAAATCATGGAAATCAGGTATATCAGCACTGCACTACCTCACTACCTTAAGTCCTGGACCAGTATTGAGAAGAAATATTAAATTTTATTATCCTTTTCATTTTACACTTCCTATTTAATCCATTTAATGGGATTTCACCCTGTGATTCCTACATCTCTGAAGGAGGTCAGAGTAGATGATCACAGTAATGTCTTCTGGCCTGCAAATCTAGGAAATCACTGGGCCATTATAACCTCTCAAAAATATGCAATTAAGAAGTACTTTTAACACCAGCAGCTGCCTGAGATTCAAAAAAGCCTCTCTGGCTTATCTGGCTTAGGAAACTAGAGGAGCAGAAAAAACCCAAACTGTTAAAATTTCCACAGTTGCCCAAGAGTTCTAACAATGGAGGTTAAAAAAAGCTTCATATTTGAGATTACAAAATGGTTCCACCAATGTCTCCTGTATACCTACCACCATCAACCTTAAAAAAAACACCCAACATTGAACTCAGCTTAAGCTTAACCTGAAAGGCTTGTCTAAAAACCATTTTTGAAGAAAAAATTTTATGAATGCTAGAAGCATTCATAAAAATGGGCTGGACTCATTTGTGGTGGTGGGAGGTACAAAATGGGATTTATTACTATATATTTATTTTATATATATATATATACACACACACATATATATATATAACTGCCTGCTGCAGTTGCCATGTGCCTGAGAGGCTCAGGTGTGTCATTTCACATTCCTGGTGAAATACAGGGGCTGCACTCCTGGTTAGGGCTGACCTTAACCCCAACCCTGAACTATTCCAGCCCTGGACTCAGAGGAGAGGAGAGCTGCATGTCCATGAACAAGAACAGGAATGAGTTCATTCTTCCCAAGGGACTTAAGGAAAAGTTACAGCTGGTCTATTTTGGCCCGTTACGTGATTGAAGCAGGATTTTACCACTTTCAGAAGAGAGAAAAATGCAGGTAGGTGCTGAATTAGAGACAGAGGCTGGGTGACATTTCCAGTTCAGAGCCACAAGAAAACTTTGCAGACCCTTGGATCTGAAAGTTACCACCATCTTACAGAAAAAGTTATCACCACCAAAACACAAAACTGGATTGATCCTAGAGCTGCTCTCTGACTTCCACTCTTCTGAGTTTCCCCACTCTTCCTCCTTTTCCTCCTTCTCCTGAAGAAAACCACTACCAAGCATTTCCGGATGAAGTGAGGACAGAGCTTTCTAAAACACCAGTAAGGCCAATGAGTCACAAAACTTCAATCAGTTAAACCTGCAAAGGTTATTGGAGTTGATATCATTGAAGAACACTCAGCTACTCGAGCCAGCAGAGCACTTTTCCATCCCAGAACCCCCACACAGCAGCCCAGAACCTCCAGCACTTGATGATCACACCAAAATAAGTCGTTAAAGCTGGATAAAACTCCCGTTATGGTGATCACTCTTCCCCAGGACAGAAATGCTGCTCTGTGCTGAGAGGGAAGCACGGCTGCTGCCTGCAGGGATTATTTCCCACTGCTTTCTCCAGGTAACAGATCTCTCCAGGATCATGCCCACACTCTGACAGTAACAGCTCCTGCTGACCCTGCCAGAGCACGGGGTTAGATAATAATGACTTGGATTGCTTTGCAGGTGAGACTTTATTTTATACACTACACACAACCTTTAGCACATTGTGCAAGGTCAGGGAAGAGGCTGCTCAGGGCAGGGGAGTCTGCAAGGGTTCACAGCCCTCAGAAGTGGAGAGGGAGCTGTGTCCCAGGGAGCAGGGCAGGGTCAGCACGGCTCTGAGAGGAATTTCTGGCAGTTTTGCTGCTGAATTCAGTGAGGAGGGCAAGGCAAAAGCACAAGGAGCACAGTTCTCTAAAGGGGAAGGAGCTGCACAAGTTCAGGACAAAAAGAAAAAATAAAGGACTTGTGGAGAACTCTGGAGGTGTGCTTAGGAGAAAGGCTGTGAATGCAGATTTTCTGGGGAAGTGAAAGGGTCAGAAGGAAATGGAAGAACTATCTGGAAAAAGCAGAATTAACTTCTTAGCAATTATTTCTCTAATAGAAATTACTATTTCTCTAATACCAATTACTATCCCTAATAGAAAAAAATATAGAAGAAAACCACCTGCACAAGAGCAAACACCAACTGCTAAAGGAGTTATGCTTTAATAAAAATGTACTGGTCAAGTTCTAGCCCTGCAAAAGGAAACTGGGACTGAACACACACAGCTCCTTTCCTTTGGGTTCTTACATCTCCTCCTTCCATGGAGGGTTCACTGATGTTTTTTGTGGCATTACATAACAGAGGTGAATTACCAGCACTGGTCTGTTTACAGTTCCAGTATCCCAGAGGAAAACAAAGACAGGTTTCATGAGACAAGTAAAATGGCAATCAAATGATGGTGCAGGATCACTCCAGCCTCGGGATTGCCAGTGACAAATCCAAATTTAACTCTAGCAACATTGCCAGGCACTTAATCAAATTACTGCTTTGGAGAATTATTTGCTTAACATATTTGCTGCCCTCAATCCCGGTGGAAATTTCCTCTCTCTTTGAAAAACCGTAGATATTATGTATTTCAGGTTTTAAAAATAACTTTAGTCTTTGTTTTAACAGGCTGGATCCAATTCTAACCTGCTGTTTGTACATCTCCTCCTTTAACACAGCACTAAAAAATGACTGCATAATCAGGCCACTTAGTTATGATCTGACCATTTGTTTACATGGCATGTTTTAATGAATCATTAATACATTCTGTGGCCACTTTGAGTAATCTGCCCTTTACTTTGGTATTTCACAAAACACCCCAGGCTTAATGGCCCATTAAAAGATGCCCTGTTGAATGTTGTGGCTTAATTGATGCACTTTTGCTGTTTTGATATTATTTTCAGGAAATATGTTTTTGTTTGCAGCGAGGAAGGACAGCACTAAATTGGAAACGAGCACAAAAGGCCATCTATTAAATGGAAACGTGGGTGTTTTCTTTATCATTTTTTTCTAATCCTCCCGGTGCTCAAGATTATGGCACATTTAGATTTAAATTACCAGATTGGTTGATCACAGCAGGAAACAGAGTAAGCACATTACTTCTGTTTTGACAGAACAATATAAGATTTTTATACATTTCATTAAACAGAACTACTTAAAGAAAAAAAAAAGTCTCACTGTGTAGCACCATCTTTTACTCATGAACATCCTGTTGAAAATCCAATTAGCATTTTCAGAAGGAAAAGAAGTCCTGCAGTTAAACTCCATTGTCACAGCAGACACCCTAAGTATGAAATGAAGTTCCAATATTTAAATTTTTTCCACAATCAACCTTGCAGTGCCAAAAATTTATCATAAATTATACTTTAAATTAGGATTTTTCTTCTCTCTTATCTGTTTTTTCTAATTCATGCAGAGAAAATGGAAGTACATAAATAAGCTTAATAAGAACTCTGAAAGCATTAGCCTATCTGCAAAGAGGAGCTGGTCAGGAAAAAATGCTGATGAGTGGACTTTTCCTTCAGAGCAATGCTTCATTCTTAGTGATTCCAATAATACATTGTGAGACTGTATTTGTCTTTTTCACAGATAACCGGGAGCACAGCAATTCCTGCTCATTTCAGCCTTTTAACTGATCAGCATGCAAATATTACTGCCAAATAGGTAGGTGGCTCCTTGACACCAGGAGCTGAAGGTAAAAACAATTATTTCCCTGCAAAATTGTGTGAGGAACTCTTTTTTATTATTATTATTAATCTGAATGTTAGGCACGACAAGAGCAAATACACTGACTGGTCATGTGAGAGAGATATCAGTCCGTGGATGATAAAACATCAAAACAAGTGGCAAGAAATTTGGAGTTTTACACCTTTTGTGTCCAGACACAGAGAAATTCTAGTAATTCCACTGTGGGTGGTTTCTTCCCAAAATCCTGCTGCTGTTTTACCACACATTAAGGTGATGCTGGTTGTTGTCACTCACATTTTAAGAAGCACCAGTGAATGTGCTGCAAGGAATGTTTGGTGCAACACAGAACTCCCTCCCCAGAGAGAATTGTCTCCCAAGGAGGTGCAGCAGGCAGAGTTTGGGTGCCATGGGATATTAATTCTGCCTAATGCAGGGTAAAGGCCCTGAAAATTACACAATAAAATACTCTGCAAATTGCTAAGGCAGAGAAAGTTAACACAGACAATACAGGTACTTAAAGCACAGTGGCATAAGGGCACAGACACTGATTTCTGTTTGTTTTCATCCCCGTTTTTTTTCTCCATTCCCACTGAGAAACCATTAAAAATGAAACTACAATCTCGTGATTCAGGCATTTAGTCTGCCAGCAGCAGCCAGAGCTCTCTGTGTTACAAGGCCTTTTAAAAGTTTTGCAATTGTTAAGAGCTCACAGGCATCTGCATAAACCAATCATTAAAACTACACCTATACCTTATGTCTAACAATAGGTGCTTGTTTTACATTTCTTGCTATTCAGAAACTTTTTATACTCTTAAACAAAACTCATTATTATATTTCTCTATTCTCTTGCTTGACATATTTTTCTGCTTGCTAAGGCCCAACTCTACACAGCACAGAAACACAGTTTTATTATTTTATTTATTACATAGTTCTTGTTCCTGTATCTTTTTCTCTCCAGGCCTGCATCTACACAGCCCTGAGAGTTTTCTGCTTTTTCTGTTTCCCACCATTAACATCCTTTCAACCTGGCCCTCATCTCCCCCATGCTTGCAACAAGCAGCCAGAGCTGGGTTGCTGCAGTTCATATGAATAGAATAGAATAGAATAGAATAGAATAGAATAGAATAGAATAGAATAGAATAGAATAGAATAGAATAGAA
>JBBMKD010000194.1:10786736-10810421 GCA_037834095.1 Argya squamiceps
TAGAATAGAATAGAATAGAATAGAATAGAATAGAATAGAATAGAATAGAATAGAATAGAATAGAATAGAATAGAACATGATAGATATAATAGATAGGATAAAGTATAGTACAATAAAGTATAATATAGTATAGCATAATATAGTATATCACACAACATAAAATAATATGGTATACTATAATATAGTATAATATAATACAGTATAATATAGCATAATATAAGAAAATATAGTATTTTATCCTATAATATAGTATATTATCCTATATTATCCTATAAATTATATAATATAGATTATATCATATAAATTATATATTATAAAAATTACATATGATATTATAAATTATACATTCTATTCTATTCTCTGCCCTGCCCAGCAGCCTTTTCCCTCAGCCCAGCAGGACACTGTCCCTGCTGCAGTAAATCCTGGCACTGCTCTGGGAATCTGGCACTGCACTCCCTGCTGAACACCACAGCTGGATCAGCTCCTGCACCAGGGCGGGCTGGGATCCATCTCACACAGCCCAGCAGAGTGATGCCAGGGGAGGGAACAGGAGTTTTTCAGCCCAGGAGCCAGCACCACAGAGAAGCAGCATGCATTTTACCTGGTGGGTGTACAGTATGCATTTTCAGAATTCACAACATATGAAAAATAAACCAAAAAACCCTGCTTTGTTAACAGCTCCAGCTAATGAAGTGCACACAGAATACTAAATTGAAGGCACTAGACCAAAAATATTCTGGTTTCCTCTGCCCTCCTGTTTCTCATTAAAATGCTGGAAAACAAAGAAAGGATAACAGTCTGAGTCTATGACACAAATTAAAATTATACATACAAAGCCAAAGAGGAAATAACATACACACTGGGCTCAGAAATTATATTCAACAGCCAGATGAAAACTTGGATACAGTGAGGAAAATAAACTGCCACATGAACCACCTCCTCTCCCCGAGGATAAAACAGGACTTCAGATTGCTGCTCCAGCCAGCATCTATATTCACTGAGGCAGCAGCAGGGCAGCTAACTGCCTTCTGCAGCTGTAAAAGCACAAAGGAATCCACGGCTGCTCCAAACTCATAATTCTCCAAATCATGTGAGCCACATGAATCCACTGCTGACCTGCCACAAATGATCTGGACTGTGGCACGTTATCCAGCTCAATTTTTCCTCCAGTGAAACCCAAATGCCTTCTCCTCCTTCTCCTGTGAGAGAGGAACTGTCAACTTTCTGCCCAGGCCTGATTTAAAAACATAAATTCAATTTGTGTTTTTATCCTGGCAACACAGAGAAGCATCTCTCTGCTCCAGCATATCCTATCTGAATTAAAACCTTTTCAGAGATATCTACTCATTAGTTTTAGCTTAACATAGCAAGACTGCTCAAATCTTTTTCTCCTCTTTCCTCAGCCACTGCCAACAGCACTGTGCCACTTGTTGCAACCCATAATCTGGGATAACCTGCATCTCCCACCCTTTTCTCTGTCCCCAAATCCAGTTTATGTGTAAATCCTGCAGGTGCTCTGTACATAACAAATTCAGACATGGCTTTTCTTATCAGATCACACTGGAAAAGCTCTCTCTGGGCTCCAAACACCTTTTCTCTTTATTAAAACAACAGAGTATTTTTCCTGGGGTTTGACAAATGCAATTCTGCCCCTGCTCACATCCATTTGCAACATTTTTGAAAAGATGATTTTAGTCTTCTGTCACTTTGACCACATCATCTGCCCTCTCTGTCATCTCTGGCATCATTTTGTCCTCCTTTTATGTTCCATCAAACAAAAAGCATCTCCATTTTCTGAGCCTTCCCTTGCCTGTCCCAGCCTTGTCATCTCTCATTCTGCCCTGAGCAACAGGCTGTCACTTCTCCTCAGGCAGTGACTTCCACCTTCACCATCCACTCCCTACAAAAACACAAAATCATCTTCATCCTCTCTGCCTGTGTCCTTCATTGCAGGAAACACACTTTGGACATCTCCAAAGCTACTCTCAGCCCCTCAACTCTCTGCACAGAGGCAAAAAGAAAAGAGGAGTTTGAATTACTTAGGAAAAGCAGAGAGAGAGAGAAAGGGAAATGCCATTAGGAAAGTGCAAGAAAATTAGAGATATTGAAAAGGAAAATTCTTGGAGTGCTTCAGTTTTTCTTTCCTAAGAGAACACAAAACAAACCAGAATCCTGGTTCATAAATCTACGTTAAAACCCCTTGACCTAATATACTGAGCTTTGATCTACTCCCATCAGCTCCCACCCTCAACTAATCACTGAGCTGGGTGGCAGCAGGACAGGTACATCCTTCCAAAACCTATTGGACAGTGACTAATTCTAAAGATTGGTTTGCAGTTTGTAATGCCAGGGCTCCTGTATATGCTCTGTATAAATCAGTGCAGTCTCCACGCTACACTGAGCAGATCAATAAATCACTTACCAGTAACACTTGCAGACCCTTTATTATCAAGTGCCCTTTGAAACACTTCCTGCCCCTTTCACATAATATTTCCTACCTTCAGTTGTTGCTGGAAAGGTGTTTTATCATTTGTCTGTCTGATTGGAGACATTTTCTGCTTAACTGCTTAGCTGCTCAAAGATTCAGCAGAATCTGAAAACACTCATTCACATGAATGTTTTTTCCTTCTCCTCAATAGCCTTGAAAATCTGAGCAAAATCTAAACAAACTATGACATATGGAAGTGCAACCCCAAAACTAGATGAAGTCTAAGACTAGCAAGAAAATATTATGGGATTTGTCCATTAAATCAAAAGAAATAAATCTTCAAATTTTCAATGGAATCTGCTTATAACTGAAGAACATGTAGAGAATTATTCATCTTACTCATCTGGTGAAAAATTTTGAAAAACAAAGGATTTATTTATGGTGAACTGGTGAAAAAGTGGGTTTGATCAAATAAATTACCAATTCCAAATTTTGTTTTAATTAGTAAACCACCTACAGGGGAATTCATGTACATTAGAATGCAAAAGGATTCAGAGAAAGTAATGTAATTGTTTGCTTTCATAAACAAAAACAAAGCCCTTCTAGAAAGAGGGTAAACACATTTAGAGATCTGAATAGGGGAGAAATTAAATGAGTTATGTTACTTAAACAGCCCAGCCATTCTAGAAAGTTTTTTTCTAGGAAACATCTTTATGCTGCAACAACCAGCTCCTGATGTCTGCTGGGGAATGAGCAGAAGCAATTGGGGAAATAAAGGAGTTTTCTTTGGAAATTCTCCTTTATCAGTTTTTCCATACACTCAGTTCCACATTGTGCTTCTGCTCAGCCTGGGTTCACAACAGCCAAGTGAACTCACTTCTGCTCAGCACAGCTGGGACACCAGAAAAAAAGCACCTAGGACTGCCTGGCACAAGTAATGCCAAATATTTTACCTGAAAATATGAGAAATAGAAATACCAAAACACAATAAACAATATAATAAAAGCTTCTTTATATATATATGTATATATATGTATATATATGTGTAAGTATATATAGGTATATGTATATACATGTAAATACATATATATGTGTGTATATATGTGTATAGATAATGTATGTGTATATATGTATGTATATGTGTGTATGTATATGTATAATATATGTTATATCTATATTAGATAACATACATTATATAATACACATTATATAATATTTATATTCTACTATACACTTTTATCTTTTAATATATATTATATATATAGCACGCTAATATATATATATATCAGCACAATATTACATTATACATGTTGTAAAATACATAAATATTCTTCAGAGCTGCACATAATTCTAGTCCAATTCCTAGCACACCCATCTCAAAGGCCAGTGAGTGTGAAGAGCAGCATTAGTGGCTCTTTCCATGCAGCCACCGAGGAGCATCACATGGGGCTGTGCACTCCAAATTTCACACGTCATTAGCAGAGGGAAGGGACTTCCATCACGCTCAGCACCAAAGGCTGGATGATGGATTTTGTCACAAACTTTAAATTTTTAGCTGAGGCTGGAGCAACAAATCTGAGCTGAACTTTCTCCCAAGAGAAAAAACATGCTGTGCACATGTTGCAGGCATGAGAAACTGAGTTTCCACAGACCTTCTTTGGTCCTTGTTAGGTCCGAGTTAGGAACTTGGCACAAAGACATGAAATTTTAAATATTCATGTATTCGACCTCATGTTTCAGAAAAAACAAAGCCATCATCTCCAAATAAAAATATATTAACAAAGACACAACGTTTTAAATATTTATATATTTGACCTAATGTTGCAGAAAGAAGCAATAGCCGTCATCTCCAAACAAAAATAAATTAACAACCTTTAAATCTATATTGTTTTAATGTAGTTTTACTAATACAGTTTGAAGTTCAGCCTTTCTGAGTGGCACAGCTTAAAACATTTGGGTAAATGCTCAAGGCTTTGTTAGGCATCATCCCCTCCCCAACACTTTTGTAAGCTCACACATCAAACTTCTCTTCTGCAAGGCAATCTTTTGGAATAAGAACCTTTAGAAAACCTACAGAAACCTTTACAGAACCTACAGAAATCTCCTCACGTTAAATGGTACATATTTCTCATGTGGCATTGGCTGAACTGCAGTGTGCTGGGATGCAAAAAACAGCATTCCTGACAAAGAAAATGTGAGAAATAATGTGAACTGGGCCTTGTCATTCCCTCTGAAGAGAGCTCTGGGTGTGTAATGGGTATAAAATGCATAAAGTTTTATAACATGTTGCCTGCTCGGAATCTCTAACATTTATAGTACATTTCCATTATTATTTGCTGTAAATTGCCTGTGTCTTTTACACTAAACATAAGTGCTTCCAGCCAGACAGCTAAAAGGTTTGATTGCACTTGGAGCTGACAGTATCAAAGAGAAAAAAAGTCTAAAACTTTGAGCTTAAAGCAGAAAAAAAAATGTAACTTTGCAAAGATGATCACTGATGAATGAACCTCGATCTGTTTTCTGTCCCATTAATGCTTTGCCCTAATTTTGGGGGTTATTCCTCTACATTATTTTTGGAAACTTTGTCCCCCTCACATGCCCATGAGCTGGGACAGTCAGCAGCAGTTTTTAGTTTGATTTAGTTTGTCAATAGCACCAACTCTAACCCTGTAACCCAGAATCAATTCCCACATAGAGCACAAAGGGCTTCAGTGATTTTGTTTCAGTGGCAGGCAGGGCCCAGGGACCTGGCCATGCTTCCAGATTCTTGGTGACCCAAAATCTAGAAACCAGCCTGGCCCTGCTCTGCTGAGGAATGTGGCCCTGGTTCTGTGCCTGAGGTGTTTTGGTTTTCTGAAATTCCTTTCCTAGGGAATTTTCTGTAAACAAGAAAAGTGTTTTTATAAACTGTACTTCATTTTCATTCCTTTTCCTAGGAGGGACTTCTTCTTGATGTCCCTCTGCTCTGACCAATGTGAGTGAAGAGGTTTGTCTTTGTGTCACCAATCAAACTGGTCTGTGTGAAATAGTACAAAAGGGAGACACATCCCAAAAATCAAGGAGTCATTTTCAGCCTTCTGAATCTCCGAGTCTGTGTCATTGTGGTGTAAAACAGCCTCAGAGGAGCTCTTTTCAAAAAGGGAAAAGACAGCAAATGGAGCAACAGGAGACAGAAGCTGCACAGGGTACACCAGAGGACCAAGCTCTGTGGGACAAACCCTGTGAGCAAGCAGTGACCCCATCTAAAAAAAGAGATGTTAAAACATAAAAGGTTTGCGTAAAAGCTGAGCATCCACTCCTCACCTCTGCTCCCCTGGCTGAGCTGGTGCACACTGAGCCCTCCTTCCCCACTGCACTCAACACCTGAGAGCAGGAGGGAGAGCAGGAGCTGCTAGAGGAAGATAAATAATTGATGTTTACATAACGAACATATAGCAGCACTCATGTCAACAAGGAACAACTAAAGCGAGGGTTCAGCAGCAAATATGCTTTTGTAATCTCCTCTTATCTTTTCTTCTCCCTCGTGGGCATGACCCAGTTTATATTTTATGTATATAAATATATCATGACTCCATGGACTGGAGACAGTTGAGAGATCTCCCACAGAGCTGCCTGATGCACAGGTCTGATGAAGTTTTGGGTAGTTTTGTGTATTGTAAGGTAAGATAAAGTCTTTCATGAGGGGATATTGAATAAATCTTATCAAAATGCACCAAAGCTGGGTTTATGGGACAGTTATCCCAAACTGGTACACTAACCTTACACAGCTTACCATGACACAGCACTGCTGACCTCAACTCAGCAAACAGCTAAAGATCTCCCAAGCACTGGAAATAATACAGAGATATTCAAAGAACCTAGATTTCTGAGCAAAAATGGATTATTTGGCAATAAATTGCTCTCATCTCTTATGCTCTGAATTTATGTAATTCACATTTTATCCTTTATATATATATAAAACTTACAAGTTTTCCAGACCCTGAGCACTGAATTGCTGCAGATCTCTGCAGACTAGAGAAAATGTCTGGATTTTGGAGGCCAAGGGAGACAACATCACATTTTCCCTGCAACTCTTGATGTTTGGTCACCGCCACAAGAGAACAGGATTCCCCCACATATGATTCAAACCCATGTTCTGAAAATATTATCCTCTTTAAACGTAGAGTTCAGGGGTAATCCTTTTTTTCCTTCCCCTACTGAGTAGAGTAGAAGCTAGTGAAATATTTTTTATTCAGTTGCAAGACCCAAGAGCTCCTGCTCCAAGCAGAAGGTTAGAATTCTAACCCACCAATTGGTGATGAAATATTGTATAAAACATGTGAAAGAAAATAAAACACTCATCTTTCCAGGTTACCCAGCAATCATCTGGGCTTTGTGGGTTTTTTCATTACTTGTCTGTTGGCTGCTTAAATGTTTATCATGTGACCCCAAGGCTGGCAGCATCCCCCTGCTGAAATCCCCGTGGAAATTGAAGTCACCTCGTGGCACATCCTGCCTTTTCCCTTCCCCACTGGGTAAAGACAAGTGTTTCATGGCTGTTCCTGTCCTCACTGATTGACTGACAATTAAAAGAGGGGTCTGTAATTGACTTACATTGGATTACACTCTGCAAAGACAAACAGAGCCTTGATAACAGGTGAAAAGAAGGAGTTTATTCAGCTGTCTACAAGCTTCAAGAGTAAAAGTCCTTCACACCACGCAGAAGAGCAGTGGAACTGTGCTCTGCAGCAATTCAGTGCTCAGGCTCTGGAAAACCTCTGAGATGCATATAAAGGATAAAATGTGAGTTACATAAAGTCAGAGTCTAAGAGATGAGAGCAATTTATTGCCAAATAATCCATTCTTGCTCAGAAATTGGAGCAGTGAGTTGGTTTACACACCCCACAGTCCAGGCTGAGCACTGGGGAAGCAGCACAACCAAGGGTGCCCAAGGGTGACTCTGCAGTGCCAATTCCCACAGCTCCCAACCCCAGCGACCCCAAACCACGAGCTGACACCCCTAAACCCCTGCTGAGTGCCACAGGGGCAGACCTGCACCCTGACCTTCACATTCACAACTAAATACAACCTTCTAATTAACAAGAAGCTGCCATTTGTGCTCCTTCTCCCACTACAGGCACTGCCTAGCAGGTGTCCTGCCATAAAAACATCATAATTTGACACCAGCAATTCTATTTCTAGCAGTGAATTGTTCTCCATGCAAGATCCCAGACAGGAAGCACTGAACCAGAGGAAGCAAACACTAATATCACAACAGACTCCCCTACCCTATCACTGTGTGCTCACTGCTCTCTGACACCAGATTTAATGTCACCTGTGTGGTGACAGCAGACACAGCCCAGAAACAGCATTAAAAACATGCAAAACCTTGCAGTGAGGCAGAAAGAGCACGTGCTCCCATGTACAACTGCCACCTTTGTCAGGTTTATTCCTAGATGAGCAATGCAAACAATGCAATCATGAAAATATTCTTTTGGTAACTCTTTTAGCATTCACAATGTGCTTGTGCAGTCTAAAAACAATTTAGACCAGGCAAAAAACTGGGGCTGCTTTTCTTGTTCTGATACCCAATTCTCTTTCTCTCTGCTGTTCCCTCCATGAATACACAGTGAGTCAATCTGGTTTGTCTTGTTGGTTGAACAAGCTCTTTGATTTTTGAATTATTTTGAGATTAACTGAATTTGAAATGTGTGCTGCGTGCAATGTCTTGCTGACACAAAAAAAAAAAAAGATGAGTTTTGCTATTGACAGAGAAATGTTGCAAAGCCACATTTTTCATTACTTGTCTGTGTTGCTGAACTTGTGTTCCTGTCAGACTGCTGCCTGCCAAGACAGCAGGGGCCAGCAGGTTGAAAAGTTCAATTTCCAATATTCTCTCCTCACCTCCCTGAACTTCAGAGAGTAACAAATCAGTCTTTTCCAGCGTGATAAAATTAAAAAACAAATCTCTTTTGCAAATGGTAAAAGATAGTGGGCATTAAATGAGGCTGTGTAAAGCTGTGTAATGCCAAGAGTGCATCACACTCAACTTGAAAAATATGTTTTGGTTAGTATGATCTGTTAGAGCATCACAAAAATTTACTACAGTTTTTACACATTGGCCCTGTTGGTGCTGTGAGGCTCTGCCCATCAGGAGCCAAGAGGAGCTGGTCACCTGTCACTGTAGGACACAAAAGAAAGACTCCAAATATTTCAGAAGGCAAAGAGCACAGAAAAAAGGCTTTATTGTCTAATTCTCACTGCCTTTTATAAGGTGTTCCCATCCAGACTGAACATGGTTGGTGAATAGGAACGACACCTCTCTGATCCCATGGGCTAAACCAGAGAAACAGCAAAACTCCACCTGGAGAATGATTGTTCTGAGAAAGGAGAGTTGTTTGCCAGGATTGTTTTGAGAATACACTTTCTTGAGAAATTTTTCCTTAGGAAAAAGTTAGCAGCTGCTAGCAAGCTAAAATTTTTTAGATTTAGAGATATTAAGCCTACAGCCACCTGAGAACTGCCAAGACTGTACAATGACCTAAGCATGGGACAGAAGCACTTATTTCCAATGTTCATTTCCATGCAAGTTGCTATCAGTGTTAGAATTGCCATTGAAAAAAAACCTACATGCTACAAAGAAGCTGCCAAGCAGGAGAGGACAGAAGAGTCTCAGATACTCCCCCAAAACCCAGATACTGTCCCCAGGAGGGAGGGGAAGAAGACAGGAAGGAGAGCACTGGAGCAGTGCAACACACTAAACACTCCTTGGGAACACTTCTAACAGCATTCCTTATGGGTTTGCTTATCTTCTTCTGTTCGAGATTAAATGCTTGAGAGATGCAGTTTTGTGTTGGGCCTCAAATGTTTATTAATTCTTACCTATGTTACAGTCTCACAAGATGTTAGTTCCAGTTAACAAAGTGAAAAATGGCTCTAACTCTTTACAAGGTCTTTTAAGCACAAACTGTCCAATTATGAAATGACACCTAAATTATTTTTACTTTTAACCCAATAACCAACCGCCTGTTAGCACAGGAAGCCCAAAATTCTCAGTTCCAACAATTCCTCTCTCCTGTCTCAAAATTACCCCAATTTTTCTCCACTGTTCTTCAAAGTAGCTGCTAAAGGATTCTGCTGCCCACAGCACTGCTGGTGAACCCCAGGCCTGTGACTGCCACCAAACCAAGGCAGAGGAAGGGATTTCTCTGTGTCCCAGCAGAATTCAGGTACAGAACCCAGAGAGCCCCAAAAGTGACCTGGGAGGCACCAGCAAGTGCATTTCCTGCTCCTCCTGAGCTGCAGGAGCTGCAGAGACCAGGGCTGCAGTGCCGGGGTGTGAACTGGAGCTGCAGAAGGATTGGGAGTGTCACATCCCTTGGGAAGTGCAAATCAGGAAATGTGCTGTCAGCCCACAGATTTAGGAATCGGAGGGAAAACAGCTTTTTGTTCTCTTCTGTTTGTTGTTGCCTTCCATTCCTTTTGTCTGGCCAAAAGCATTTTGTGCATATAAAATGCATTTCCCACTGTTTTGCAGCACTTTACACCATCCCTATTTCTCAACCTTTGTTCTCTTTCTGACCCCAGAAACTCCCCTCACATTTCTTCTCTCCTGCCTCCCCTCTTTTCAATTTCTCATTTCCCTCTCCCTCCTTCATCCCCCACCTCTTCCTTTTAGCTCAGATTCCTGGTACTCGGCTTGAAAGTACCTCAAGCTCTCAAGATTAATTTTCCTTTCCTATTTAGACCTGATCAGCAGGTGGACCAGGTGCTTTTGAAAGGCAGGAAAAGAGCTCTTGTCCCACAGAGAATTGCCCTGTCCATTTCCAGGAAATCTGTGGCGGTACAGTAAAAGCAGCATTACTGATATCACATTTCACTGCCTCCTCTGATGACTGGTTTAATTGAAATAAATTATGAATCCCACGTGTGCCACCCTAACAGAAAGCAATAAAACACAATAGTTATGAATAAAGATAGCAATTATCTTATTAAATCAGACAGTAATGTTATTCTATCAGAGGACTCTTCATCTCACATTATAATCAATATGATTATGAGTGTAAAGAAAAGGCTCTTGCCATTACTGTAACTGGGTCCCATAGATCTGAAAAAATAATCAAAGATTTTCTGTAGAAAGTAAAATTTGGCAGAGTTATAACTGAGATTTTTGAAACAATCTGTTTGGTTTTTGAGGTAGAAAATCTTGGGTATCAAGCCAGATCTTGACATCATTGACACAGGTACCAATTATATTGACATCAGTATTGTTATCCCAGATTGATACCAGCATGACTGGGAGCAAGATCTGAGTCTTTTAAAAGTTTTTGTTTTTAAAGGCTGAAAGAACACAATAAGACACTCAGATATTTCTACTTCTGTAGGTGACAATTTTCTAGAGGTGCAGCACACAAGCTTGATTAAAAGAGAGTGATCTAAAATTTTTGTCTATTTCAGGAACAGCTATTTTACTCATTAAAGGCAAAAAATACCCCCAAGAAACACACACTTTGTGCCTCAGTTTCATTTCTGTATTCAGGGGCAGGTTTGACCAAGATTTTAAAACATTTGTGCCTATTTCCTCTAGGTTTAACCCGATTTTTCAACAGATGCACCCATTGGACTTTCTTTTTGATGTCCCTCTGCTCTGACCAGTGTGAGTGAAGAGGTTTGTCTTTGTGTCACCAATCCAATTGCTCTGTGTAGAACAGTATAAAAGGGAGACACATCCCAAAAATCAAGGAGTCATTTTCAGCCTTCTGAAGTTGGAGTCTGTGTCCTTGTGGTGTACAACAGGGTCAGCCTCAGACAGCAAACAAATCTACATTTAACATTTTTGCCTTGTTTTCCTTCACCTCTCTGAAATCAAGGGTGTTTTGGATAACGAGATTCATGAATGTTCCCTGCTAGAAATCCAGCACGAGTGTTTTGACCCCAGACAGGACCCAGGGTGAAGCTGGACACAGAACTTAATAACAGCAGAGCTCTGAAAAATTTTCCCCCAGCAACTTTGAAAAATCCTGGAAAAGCCCCTGACCTGGTGCTCCATTCCTTTCAAGCAACAAGCTCAGCCAAAGTTCTCTGACACCTCTTGGAGTTTGCAATTCTTTCAAATAACCTTCCACTAAGTTCTGTGTGAACCTACCCAGATTTGCAGCTTTAGAATTAAATCTCTCAAACCTCGACGGGCTCGGTGTAAAAATGAGGTGAAACCACGATGGTTTTGAGTTCTGCTGGCAATTTCAGGCTTGCTTTGAGCTCAAGGTACAAAGCAAAATGCACTTTAAGCCCAAGCAGGCAGCCTTTTGAAATCCTGCTCTCTTGGAGGCATGGTAGACAAGCCACCTCTGCATATTACTGGGAGCTTTCTTCTGTGCTAAAGGGTCAAAAGGAGGGAAAACACATTCCTGCCCTTCTGACTGATAATTTCCCTGTCTCAGTTTCACACTTTTCCATATCCTTTTGTTAGTTTTCTCAGCTGAGCTCAAAGTTTCACATTTCAGAAAATTTCACATTCTGCAGCCTGATGTCAAAAATAACTTATTGTGAAGTCTTGAAAGCAGCACTCATTTCCCCCACTCTTGATATCTGTTTCCTCCTCCTTTTTTAACAGCCTGCAATACATCATAAATCCAAGGAGCAGACTGGTCATGTTATTCATATGCCCCATTAAATACTCCAGCATTCAGAAATTCAATACACCTCTCAGCAGATGCCTATGAACAGGGTTTAACCTGCAGGTTCCAACATTTCTTCCCTTTTGCAGACACAAAAAAAAAAAAAATAGAATTCTTTCTGCTGATTCTTTTCCACTTCCACTAAAACTCCAAATTTAGCATGTATTGATCTAACCTGTCATTGATGACTTATTGACCTTGATATTTTAGCCTAACCAAATCCTGTCCTCCCTCCCCCTCCTCTCCCTCAAAAAATAGAAAGGGGAACCCAGATCAAAATTAAGGGAAATAGTAGGATGGTTTTGTCTTTCTAGCCTGTAACAAGCTTTGCCATTATTTTCAGATTTTCATATCCTAAGGTATTCTCACAGCTCACAGTCCAGAATGCACAGACCAAATGTTAAAACAACAGTTATTAATAAATGGAGCTCATGATTGCAAAGGACACCAAAAAAAAATCCAACTGCCCCCCTAAGCCAGCTAAGACACCTTTGTTTTCTCCACACAAAAACCAGCAGGTGCCAGTCTTCAGTGAGCTCCTGATGCACAGGAACAAATTTGGCATCTGATTATTCATTTAAGAACAAGTCTGATAGCCTTCTTGTACCAAATCTGGGTTCTCCAAACTAACTAAATCCCTGTCCTAAAATATTGGCACATTTCTGTGACTTCTACATGAGAGTGTTCAGTTTGTGAGGGTTTGGCTGTAGCTGTTTTGCTTTAACTACAAATTAGGAATGCAGCCTGGGAACTGGAAATGAAGTGGTGCTTCTACCCAGTTTCACAAAAATCACTATCAACAGTATTTAGCCAATAATAAAGAATTGGCACTTCACTCATGGTTCCATTTGTACACGAAGCAGAACAGAATTCACCTCCCTCTCCCAAAGTTATATTGAGTTTGCAGTGTTAGGATTACCCAAGTGCAAAGTAATTTATTATCAAAGTCCATAGATATGACTTGAAAAGAAATATGTAAACCCTGATCTAATTCCCTTAAATCAGTCACATGATTCCCACTGACATCAATAGCTCAAGATGGAGATCACAGAGCAAATATATTTCTAAAAAGTCACACTTCAGACATAAAGAACTAAACAGCTTAAAACAGGCTCCATGCAAAATTAAACTCTATCCAGTCACTTTTTTTAGACTCCACAGATTGCTTTGAAGAAGTTAGCTAAGATGATTCAATAATTCAGCATCACATTAGGTCAAGAACAAGATTTGGTCATAAACAAGTTCACAGAACATGATCATGTGTCTGCCAGGAGAATTTCCTTGTTCCAACATAGTCACCCTTTCTCCAGGCATTCTAATTTTTTCATTTTGGCAAAGATACATTTTTCAAATTAACTTTTACTGACCCTTGCCTTCTCCAACATCTTCCTAACACGCATCACCACCTTCCGAATATTACAAATTAAAACACAAAAAGGTGGGGGGAAATATGGAAAAAGCAAACTCTTTCCATCCAACATCTGTCCCAAGACATGTACTGGATGGAGGGGATGAACTAACATTTCTGGTCACTAACGTTTCTGATGGGGAAGGCTCAGATCTGTGCAGCAGCAAGAAGTCAAAGCCTGAGAGGGGAAAAGGTCTGCAGCTCTGGTGGTGAAGTACATGCTCCCAATTAGAACAGTCTCTGTTGGAATTCTGGAAATATTCTTCATATTTCTGGAATTCTGGAAAGTCTCCTCCTCTGATTTTTAGTGTCAGATAAGAAAAGATTGTTCACAGCCAAAGGAGGTGTTTGATATCAATTCCCAGGACTCTTTATAGACAACAGAATAGATGCTGACACTGGTCACAAGAACTTATCAGAATCCAGGAACATTTTGCTTACTGAGTTACTTAACCCAGCACTGATCCTTCATCTGGTGGCAAAAAAAGGAAGAAATCTTTGTTCTGCTTCCCCTGCACTGGGAGCTCTGCTGTGCCAGGAGAGACAAGAGTCTGATTTAATATCTGGTGAGCGTGTGGGAAATGCAGATTTCATACACTTTTGACATCTGAAATTTGTGAATTTGAGCAAGCTTCAGGAGCCTTTGGCTGTCAGTGAAACCTGTCCCAGACAAAATATAAAGCTTAGAGATGTTTTACCCCAGTCAGAGAAGCATGAAGTGCAGAAAGTTCACCAGGCATTAATGATAAGTAGCCTAACATGATTTTTTACAGATTCAAGATTTTAAATGAAGGAAAAGCAAAGTGCTATGCAAATGGGGGTGGAAAGATCAGGCAAAGGGGCCAAGGAGGTGCTGTCAGCACAGTCCCACCACAGATGTACAACAGCAGCTGCTAATGGGAACTGTCAGGGTATGGAAACTGCAACTGAACAGCACCAAAGCTGAGGGGGAGGCAAAAGAACAGAGAATGAGAGAAAGCACAGGTAAATAGTGGTACAAAAGTGCCATCTACACTTATAACCAAGGACAGCACTTGAAGTTAACAAATGCATTAACATTCTCAGGAGATAAGCTGGTACACTCATAGAATTAGAGCATTTTAACATGTCTTGAGTAGCCTGTTAAAGGAGGACAGGTAGTGCTCCATAAATTAAATCAAATACATTATGTGATCACATTTATTTTTATCTGAGCCTACACCTCTTGAATATTTTATCACCTGGAAAAAAAAAAAGAAAGAATATAGACATGCCCTGCAAACCCATCAATTCCTCAAGTTTAGATTTTGAAATGCATGTAAAATTTACACCCACTGAGCATATTTTTATACCCACATAAAAAGTCATTCTGGCAATGCTTTGCCGATATGTCATCTATAAAGTTTTGTTTAGACTATATATATATATATATGTATTTTAAATATATATACTTTTTTTATATAGGGCCTAATGTTGCCTCTCTGTTGAAGAGGTTTGCTTCCTAGTCATATGAGACATGCTCCAAGCATCCCTCTGCTCATATTTGAGATATAATACCTTCCATCTGAAGACAAAGAGTGACCACAGGATCTCTAAACTGGATTTCAGTTCTCACAGCAAAGCCAGCTGCAGCTGAGCTCTGCCCAGTCCTCTCTGGGCAGGCTGATCTCAGGGGGTGTGTGGCTCACAGGGACACTGGTGACAGGGGACACGGCCACCTGTCTGCCCCACAGCCCAGCACAGGCACCCCGGGGCTGGGCACAGATTTCACTGGCCAGGTTACCTGTTCCTACAGAGCAGATGAGAGCTGAAGTCTCCAGCAGCCCCAGCATTGCAGCTGTGCCTCCTTCTCGAGGCAGGTTTAGAGCTGGGTGACTCCAGGCTCTGCACCTTCATGGCAGAATTCACAGAATTCACAGAATCACTGGGTTGGAAGAGACCTTCAAGATCATCGAGTCCAACAGCCCTGACACCTCAACTAAACGCTGGCACCAAGTGCCACATCCAGTCCTCAAACACATCCAGGGATGGTGACTCCATCACCTCCCCAGGCAGGCCATTCCAGTACTTTATTATTGTTTCCATAACACACTTTTGCCTGATATCCAGCCTATATTTCCCTTAACTTGAGGCTGTGTCCTCTCATTCTGGCAGTTGCTACTGGGAGAGAGACCAACCCTCACCTGAGCACAGCCACTTTCAGGGAGTTCTGCAGAATGATAAGGTCACCCCTGAGTCTCCTTTTCTCCAGGATAAACACCCCCAGCTCCCTCAGTCCTTCCTGACTTGTGTTCCAAGCCCCTCACAGCCTCTTTGTCCCCTCTGAACGTGCTGAAGCCATCACTAGAGGAAGATTCAATCTGCCCACCCCGCCGCCTCCCTGCAAACCTCCCAGGAAGATCCTGCACTGCTGTGACAAAGCAGAAAACTGCCAGGCACGTTGACTGGCTGCTGTGTCTGCACCCAGAGAAACTGTCACAACAGCTCCTGACACCTTTTCATGTGTCCCTGTAGGCACAGCCTGAAATCTCCCACTGGGCAGAAAGCAAAGCATCATCCCTGCAAAACAAAAATCCACAAACATGCCAATGTGTAATCCTCAGCAGGTAAAAGATAAAGGACGGAACTGCTCCTGATAGTAACTTGCAGGGTGTGGGAAGGCTTAATATGATAAACTAAAAATTGCCTACTTGAATGGAAGGTGCAGAAAAATACCTTTTATGATTACTCTGATTTTTATAGTCATAGAAAACAATAACACAGACATCCACCTTCTTTTTCAGGTAAGTACCTCTCACACCCTGCTTGGTTCTTTTCATTCCCTCACAGGCTCCATTTGATTAGTGAGAGATACCTCATAAAAAACAATTTCAAAGGCTGTGCAGTGCCACACTCATTTTTCCAAATGCTGCCTTTAATGCATTGGGCACACTCTGTGGTGTCCCAGGTTTTGTATTAAATAACCACAGAAAGTCACTGTGATACTGCTTCAATGATGGACTAACACAGATCTGATTATATGATCCAGGAAAAAAACCAGGTTTTATGCTTCCTCTGGGCCATGGCTCCATGCTCTGCTTGCCTTTGCTGTTGTGTGCTTTGTACTCCTGTCTGCTTACTACCACCAAGACAGCAATTTTACAGAACCTACGTGGCAGGTAACTTGGCAACCCTGCCAGCCAGTGAAAACTATCTGCATGTCACAACTTGCCTCAAGCTGGACAGATGCATATGAATTCAGGGCTGGATTTAGAGCTGTGTCCATTGTACTGTACACATGGAGAGGCATTTATCAGCTTCCACAGAGGCCACCTGATTCCCATTGCACTGCAGAGACTTACTGCCATCCTTTAAGCACCTAATCCCCTGTTTTAGCTCCTTTTCTTGTAAGTTAAGATAACACTCATTATTTTTGAATCACTTAGTCCCAGGTATCAGACTGACTCCTGGAAGAGCAAGGAAATACAACAGGGAAGAGAGCAAGACAACTGATCATTACAGTAATTTAGGCTCATTGCCAAAGTGAATGACAAAGAAATCAAGGGCAAAGCTACTTTAAATTAGAACAAAATCAGGTCCAGTGTAGTGCTTTCATAGATCCACTGCACCAACAGCAATCTGAGGGACAAGAACACCTGCAGTTCATTTCTACCAGCACTGCTTTGACTGCAGGTTTCTGTGCATGAAGATCTTCCCAGCATGAAGTTCACCAGGATCACTTCTGAGGCTGTTACAGAGGCTCCAGTGTATAAATAATAATTAACTTCTGAAAGCAGAGGCTTTACAAATGGCATTGTTTGATTCGCAACACATTTCACTCAATTTTTTATCCTGCACAGAGAATTCTTAAGGAGAACGCTGACAAACAAGCAGCATAAGGTCTGTGTATTATTAAAATTTAAAACACATGCTGCACACACAGAATGTCAAAAGAATATGTTAATCAAGCACAAGGCAGCCAGCTTGATCAGCTCTTCCCTGTGATGGTGCAAAGCTGGGGAAGTTGCCAATAGAAGAGTTACCCTGGCTCCTTGTAACCACAGAGGATTTATCCAAACACATTAAAGAAAGCACACACATCTACTCTTCAAACACATTCACCTCCCATATTCGTGCTGATAATTCAGAAAACAATGTAAACCTTTTCAATTCTGTAGGGAATTTTCACTACCAGGGCATTCAAGCTGTAACCCCAAACTATGGGAAAGCAAGGAGGAAACAAACTGACCACGAGCTCTGGCTCCATGCAGAGCTGACCAAAAACATACCCAGAACAGTCTTCAAAATATTAATGACAGTTCATATCTCATCCCTCTCTGTTGCTTTGGCAGGAAACCATAGGAATTAAAACACATATTGGTTTCCAAGGACTGGATTTTTACTTTAAATAATTTGAAAGGGTTTCTTTGACCTACAGCAACTGAAAGGGTAGAGTTTTGTTTCCAATTTGAATTCAGTTTCTCTCTTTCAAGCCAGAATAAGTTTGCATTTCCTCTGCCACATTTCTAATATTAACCTTCAGTTAAAAGTGTTTGATCACTGGAAAACAACTTTGTTTGATAAAGTGAAAAACACAAGAAAGCTTTTCCTGGGTTTCAAATTTTTTTTTTTACTCTTGGAAAAACCCCAAGAGCTGACTATAAATGATATTCATGGCTACCTCCAGTTTCAGTTTACAGCCATTCATTTGTTGAGGCTAGAGTTGGTTTTTCACTTGTTCACTATTCCACTAAAAGAAATCTCAGATTAACAGGGCTTAGAGCCAAAAGGGAATTTGTGGAGATGTGTGTCACAGGTGTGGTGTCACTGATGGCAGCTCCAGCAGGGTCCCAGCCGTGGTGGCACAGGCAGTGCTGCAGCACAGACACTGCCAGAGGCAATTCCCTCTGCTGCACTTTCCTTCTGGGAGTCAATGGAAATGGATGGAACAGCATTTTTATACAAATAACAGGGAATATAAAATAAAATATAAAATAAAATACAAAATACAAATACAAGGGAAACCTTGTTCTGCTGGAGCCAGGCATGATCCCTTCCATCTAACAGCAGAATTCATTTCAATTTATTAATTCACTGCAAAGCTGATACATCCGGGTTGGGGGGGAAATTGGGGAGGGGTTTTTGTTTGGGTTAGTTTGTGGGGTTTTTCCCTCCAAAGGGTGGATAATAAGCAGGTCACTGCCCTCTCACATTCATTTACACCATATTTACAATGTGCCTCTTGGTGTGGCTTCCTTTTAATCAAGTTCTCCTATTGTACGTGTTCATACCTATGGACTTTGTGGAAATTTTGCTAAAATTCTTTTTTTGTTTTTCCCCCATTGGAACGATTTGCTGTGCAGAACCTGGTTTTGCTGACAGTTCCTCCTTTCACAGGAGCTCCCTTAAGTGGACTCCAGTGAGTTACTGCTTATCCCCCTGACCTGTGGCACAGGTTGGGAAAAGATGCACAGAGAGGCACAGAGAGTACTAAAAAGATGTGATCAACCAGTTTTACTGCATAAATCCCTTTCAGACCTCAAATATCTCACTCTGTTAACATAAACTGTGCACAAAGGGAGGCATAAAAACTTCTTCAGCAATTCAGACCTTAAATGTTACCAGGACAGGGAATTTCAACTGGCAAAATACCAAGCAGGAAAAAATAATGCAAAGAGACTCTCTCATAAAGGGACTGGTGCTTCAAACATTACTATTGCATTTCTTTAAACAGTGCTGCTTTCCCTAGGACTGTAATTGCTTCTTCTATTTGAATAACTGCCAGAAAATTCTCTATACCAATAAACTCCATCATCAATGTGAGACTGATATTACTCTTGATAACAGCTTTAAAAAACAAACACCATTTATTCATCAAAAAAATTTCAATCGATGCGTCCAAAATTTATATTCAGGAGACATCTCCACTTCTCTTTTAAACAAATAATTTCATCATAACCCACTTCTCAGTAAAACTACAATAAGTTTTCACATTATATTACGGGAGCAATGGCTATTCAGTTCTAAATAATGGCTCCTTTGCTAGACAAGTCAATGGAAATTGATTTGTTTCAGCCTCCTGTGCTCACACACACAAAGCCTGTGTACAACAACCCTATTGACTTCAGCAAACAGTATTCAACCTTGCATCCTCAAGGACTTGTGGCAAAAATTTTTAAATCATTCCCCCTCCTGTATCGTGCCCTTTGTGGAACAAGGCTGCATTTAAATGTCAGTCTCCAAGCAATAATGCTATAAAGAGAAAATTGGTCACAGAATTGAAAATCTACTTTTATATTGAAACACACAGCACAGGATTGGATGTAAGAATGAAGAAAATTAAGCTGCCATTGAACTCCAAGATGAAAAGCACTGACTGTACATATGGCACAAGGAAACAGACTCCAGCACCCTGTCTGCACAAGAGAGTTTTGGCACAGCAGCCACCCCATGGGCAAGGCAGGCTGCCTGCCATGGAGCTCCCATCTGCCCACCAAGTGCTCTGCATGGCACACGGGCCTTTTCCAGCCCTCTGTGTGCTGGGTGTTTTCCCTCTTCTATAAACAACAACATTTAAAAACAATTAAAATAAAGATTAGGGATATTAGCATGGTAGGAGCATAAAGTGCACTGTCAGAGACAGGAGAGACCATATGGCCCATCAAAATCTGTGTTTATAAGCCTTGGAAATACAAATCAAGCATATTCCCATCCTTTTAATCCTTTTTTTTTTTTTTCCTATTTTAATCTGATTATCAACTTTACCCCCACGTATCCAAAAGCAAATGCCACATCTTATGTGTCAAGCCCATCCATAAACAAAAACAACTGTGAAAAGTCCAGATCTGAATGTCTTCAAGGCTGATGCTTGACCTCAGCTTCTGAGCATCTCACCTAATGCATTGGTTCTTGCTTATTCCACTTGCTTTTGACTTTTTATAAAACATTTCAGAGAGCACCTTTGGCACCTGAGAGCTTTGCACACAGCAGCTTTGTTCATGCACATTGTGGCAATATTTTCACTCACGCTTCACACAATGCCAAGAATGCAGTGGCTGCTCCCCAGCAATTACTCTGAAGTATTAAGATGAGGAGTTATTTATGTGATAAAAACCTCTGAAGTGGGCACTTGAGTATGTTTTATGCTGGTTAATTTTCACCAGAAGGGATGACCAGGTGATTTTTGTGTTCTTGCTCCTATTATACTCGTATGAATAGAACATTATTTACCAGTTCACTGAGCTAAGTGACCAAACTCAAATCTGAAGCTTGGCAGAAATCAGCCCTGCTCTATTCCTTAGGCTTATTTGCTAGGTTTTATTTTATAAACAGGAAAGGATTTGCCATGCATGAGTAGCACACAGTACACCATGGCATTGGTGAAACTGTATCACACATTAGAATGAGTAACAGTAGAAAACAAAAATGAACAGCCTATGAAAATCTTTGTTTTATTTGAAAAGAAGAGGTTCCAAGGGTTTAAACACAATCTTATCAGCACGGTCTATCTACATTCCTTACAATGAAAGAGATATTTGAATTTTTATACATAAATTTGAATGTTGGTTTTAGGATTGTGGATTTTTTCTGTCCACTAAATGCCACTTGAGGTGTTTCTCCTCAAACAAACAATTCTTATTTCATCATATCAGGTATATTAACATTTTGTCTCTCTCTTTATCCGTATTTACTGCTGTGTTTTAAAACTCATTTCTTCACCCAGGTTACAGAAGCACCTATTTGCTTCTCAAAAATAGCCTTACAGCTATTTAAAATTACTCTCTCCCTTTTCTGAGCTAAGCTTGCCTCTCCTGTCAATCACTTCTTGATTGCTTCATTAAAACAACAAATACCCTCTTCTGAGTGATCACCTGGAGTAATACACTCATCAGCTGAAAACACAATATGAAAACAAAGAACTGATCAAAAATAAACAAACCACCAATACCACAAAAACCTTTCACGCATCAGAAATGCCATTTCCAGCCCCGAGTGAGAGGATTTAAAGACATCTGCCTACAGTTTGAGGGGTTATATTTAACAAGCAAAGAGGGGGATTTAACAGCAATGGTTGATTATAAAAGAAAAAAAATAAAGAATTTGATCAGTTTACCTGATTAAGGACATAAAAATCCACCATCAGTAAATCATTGGGACACACATCAGAACAGAAGCAACATTATATACACCGAAGACATGAACTGAGCAGCAAAAGCATTCTTGTTCAAAGTTATTAGAAGATTCTTCATCACCAGAGAAACATGGGAGTAGTAAGGATACAAAAAAAAAAAAATCTTTTCTAATTATTTCCTTTTAAAACTGAAGCTTGGTCATCTCAAATAAGAAAATATATCATATACCCTTGTGATAGCAGGGGATTTGACATGGACAGGGTGATCAAGAAGATCCTTTCCCAGTGTTTATGTGAGGGAAAGATGTTGAGAGTAAACATGGGGCTCGTAGAGCCAAACCAGATTATCCTGTTTGGTGTGGAGTATTTGCAAGCAAAAAAACCTCAGTTCAATAAAGATAAAAGCCGTGTATTTGTAAGGATGAAAGCCTTCTGCTCAAGGGGAAATAAATGCTGACTACTTTCAGAAGAAAACAAGAGAGAGAGTTGTTATTTCCATGTTCTGGGTGAGATTCTGAACACTCACTCCAGCTCTCCACTGCTGGTGGAGCCTGTTCTGAGGGGCAGGAATAGGACATGGCTTGCTCCACCACAAATAACCCTGCATGCCCAGTAAACATTCCCCCAGCCTTCACCATTCCACACCTCACGTTTCTGGTGTTGATAAATCAAATACAAACTGCCCAGCGCCAGTAAAGAAGTAGTTAATAACCCAACCACCGAGAAAAAGAAACAAAAAACCTTTTCTTTTCCCCCACTTTGTCACTGTTTTGCAATTTAACATTTACCATGAATTAATTACGGGAAGTCTCCATTAAGACTCTTAACATTTAGAGTGAAAGGTCAGCACAAACTCAGGGTCACTGTTTACAGTGCTCTCTGAGCAAGCAGCCTTATTGCTTGGAAGTAACCATGAATGTTAAAAGGTACAAGGCAAGTGTAACGAGGAAATGAAATACAGAACTCTAAAAATATCCCCCTGATCTATGCATGCAGTGTAGTGTCTGACAAATTCAATTAAATATGTCATACATCATTCCTACAATGTTACTGATAGAGACGTAGCAGTATTGAATTTTAATTATTCAGCTGGTATTGATCCCACAATAATCTGGTGAAAATCATTCCAGGTTGTCAGTACCCCTAGGAGACAACAGCTATTATCTAATTATAAATCACACTGTGTCATTTGACAAAAGGTTAGGCCTTTCTTTTTACACGTTTTTGCAGTCAGATCCCCATGTATAAATCAGAGTGACATGATTGTCTGCAAATGCTAATTATTTTCTTCCCATTGAGCATTTATTCCATTACCATGATGGACCTGTAAAAGCCAGCTCTCAGTGCGTGCAGCAAATTCCCAGACACGCAGCAATGATAAAGGAATTGGGATTTCAGGTTTTTATTCCACACTGACCTTGAGCAAGCTAATTGTAACACTCCCAGGGTTTGCATTTCCCCCAAGGAGAAGAGTGGGACAATATTTGCAGTGCCCACTCTTGTTAAACGCTTTCAGATCCTCAGGGGGAAGCTGCAAACTTTCCTGTTCAGTTTACACAGAGAAAAAGAGCCTGGCTGGTAATCCCACAGTGTTCTCATCCAGAAATCCACATTTCCCTCTGCACTGCACTGCCATCATCAGGGAACGGGGTGGCTGAGGCTGTTTTCCATCTGTTTTATTTTCCCCCCCTCAGACACTCATCTTTTATCACAGCTTGGGCCCAGGGTGATGCCTTGGGAAGGCTGAGCTGGAACAGAGACTGGACTAGAGAATAAAGTAGATATTTATTGAAAGGCCTTTAGGGTACAGCTTGGGGAGGACAAGAGCCTGACCTGGGCTACACCCAAGGTGGACCCAAAATGGTCACAAAATGGACCCAAGGTGGACCCAAAATGGGCACAAAATGGACCCAAAATGGCCACAAAAGAGGCAGCCAGTCAAGAGGTCTCACATTTTTACAAGTTTTGGTCCATTTGGGGTTTAATTGTCCAATTCCAGCTCCAGGCTGGAATCCTGGAGTTCCTGAATCCTTCTTGTTCCTCCCTCCAGCCCACCCTTGTTTGTGCTTTTGGGCTGAAAGTTGTCCTTGGTGTGCAGCAGGAA
>JBBMKD010000194.1:10814836-10840297 GCA_037834095.1 Argya squamiceps
CAGTTACAAAAACATTTCTCCTGTTTACAGAAAATTCCCTGGGAAAAGAATTTCAGAAAACCAAAACACCTCAGGCAGGAAACCAGGGCTACACACCACAGCTGAGTTCTACAAGCCAAAACCCACCCAGAACTCTAGATCAGACTTACACCCCTGTCACCACTGACTCACAGGGTGGTGAGGCAGAAAAACATCATTTCCTTCCCTCAGGAAAAGACTCACCTTGTCACAAATTGCCACCCAAAACTGAGGTGGTGCCTAGCAACAAGGGAAAAAAAATTGCGAGCAAAACACAGAAGAAAACCAACCTGTTAATTCTGAGGTAAACACGGAGTTGCAAAGAAACCTGAATTTAAACAGCCCCAAGGGGGTTTTGGGAAATTGAGGAGCTGTGTGGTTGGAAAAAGCCACACACTGCAAGGCTTGAATTATCCCAGACAAATGAGTGCATGTCACAAAAACCCACTGAGTGGGTAATGGCAGCTCACAGGTGAACAGAAAGCCTGCATCTGATCAAAGGTGAAAATAAAGGCAAAATTAGAGCAGGGCTGTGAGGCTTGTGGCTTTGGAGAACTCTCACGTGGATTCCATCCATCAAATCCCCTCCTAGGCATGAACACGACATCAGACCCAGGCAAAATGGGACATTTTTTCACCATTGAGCCTCTTGGCTTTGTTTCACGTGTCGGATTGTGTGATTTCTTTTTCCCCTTGAAATTTCAGCTGCTAATTCAGCCATACGTCTTTCAAGCCTCGTAATTAAAACACCATATTTCAATATTGTATCAATGTTTCAGAGATTGCAGCACAAATAATATACATTTCCACATGGCATGTGATAATGTTTGGTGAATAAAAAATGAGAAACCATCAGTGCTTTCGTGTCCTATTGTATAATAGTAACTTGTGCATTTACTCTAAAAATATTGCTGCTACATCTCAGGGCATTTTTATACTCACTTCTCTTCCTAGAATATGTGATATAATCATTTCAAAACTGTGAAGGGCTCAGGAGAAGCAGAGTGTGACAAACCAGAAAAGACCCATCCTGGCCTTAAGCTGTAGTACTCAAACTGTTCATAAAAAGCTTTATTTCCCTTTTTTTCTTCATATTTATATATATTTTCTCCTCAAGACTTCAGCATTAATGGCAAAAGCTTAACTAAAATAAAAATTAATTTGTTTCAACAAAATAACCCTAACATTATGGAGGAAAAAAAATGGAAATAACCAGAAAGATGCTTTCCACTGAAATAAAACTCTGATATCAAAGATGTGGCAGAGTTTGCAAACTACAGCAGCATATTTCTGAACAAAACACAAATCTGAATTCTGGTCAAATCTCGTATTTGCTGGTAGAATGTGCAAGCTTTTTCATCTGATACCTGTGCTCTCAATTGATCTGCTTTAGAGTGGCGCACATTGAACAAGTAATAAGATACAAAAAAACCCCACAGAGCCCCTGTAGCAAACCAAGTGGCTTTCTGATGTCTTTGCTGATGGTGTTTCATAGGAATTATGAGAGGTGATGGAGACTCACAATGAGAGACAAAGAGAAAAGATGTGGTTGGAAGATAAGAACTGCCCCTGCTCCCTTCCTGCTGGACACACAGGGAACATCAACTAGCCAGGGCTGTGAACTCATCACATTCCAGTCACTGAATTAAAGAGAATTTCTGAGAAACATCCCAGTGAATTTATTCACCTCTCCTGCACTGCCACAGCCACACAGCCAAAGCTTCAGGGAGAATTACAGAATCACCAGGTTGGAAGAGACCTCCAAGGTCATCAAGTCCAACCCAACCCTAACCTCAACTAAACCAGGGCACTGAGTGCCACATCCAGTCTTTCCTTAAACACATCCAGGGATGGTGAATCCACCACCCCCCCAAAGGGAAGATCCAACAGAGTCAGAAATATGTGCAAGGTATGACAGGGATGATCAGGACACAACCCCAAGCCCCTGATGCATCCTCCTGGATACTCCCCTGCTTTGAACTAAGGTAAAAGCAGAGCTGGGTGAGCAAATTTGTCCCACTTCACTGTAAGGCCATGGGGAGGTGGGGAGCTTTACTATCAGAAACATTGCTATCAGGATCATTTGCTCTCAGGTGGGGAACATTGTGTTCCTGTTGGACATGAAAGACTCCAAATAATTCAGAAGGCAAAAGTGTAGAAAAAGAACACTCTTTATTGTCTGATTCTTACTACTTTTTATAAAGTGTTGTGATACAAAATTAACATGGTTGTTGAAAAGGAATGACACCTCTCTGATCCCCTGGGTTAAACTAGAGAAACAGCAAAACACCACCTGGAGAAAGATTGTTTTGAGAAAGGACAGTTGTTTGCCAAGATTATTTTGAGAAAAAGTTTTCCTGAAAAACCTTCCTTGGGAAAAAGTTAGCAGCTGCTAAGCAGGCTAAAATTCTCTCAGGCCCACAACATTGCTTAGACTCCATTTTAGACTTCTGCCACTGATGAGCCAGCCTCATCATCCACCATGCTTCACTTCTCAGTCTGCCTCAGAAGGAAAAAGGATGTTCTCATGTTTAAGTCATGCCCAGTGTTGGTAGCAGAAGATGCCTAAAGAGCTTACCGGGGCAGAATGCATTATTGGCTTCAGTGCCTCAGAGAAAGAGCCCCCCAAATCAAACAAAGCTGATTTCAGAAAGGCAAACACTTCAGAATGTCCTGTGATTACGGAGCAGGTTTTAAGGCACCACCACTTTTACTCAGGATGAGCCTTAAGCAAGGGCTTTATGAATTTCCACAGAGCAAACTGGATCCTATCAGTGCAGTAAGAAAACTCTGATGGCAAAATCCACCAAGCATAAAATTGCTTTCAGCTCTATTTCCTGGAGGCAGAGTGGACTAACCTGTGTTGGAATCCAGGTTCTTCCCACACCCTTTAACAGGTTGCTTAGGGCTCACACAAAGACACCAGCTCCTCTCTCTGAATTATGCTGTAACTTCCACTCCACATCTAGAGCTGGATTTGGTAGCTCCAAGATAAAGTTCATAAAAAGGGAAATTAAAAATTAAAAATTCTCCACCAGTGAAATGCAAGGATTGCTGCCTGAATTACAGCACACCACCATTCAGCTTCTTGTACTGGTTCAACTGAAGGAAAGCCTCACACTCCAGCTTTATTCAAAGGTTGCTGGCTGAAACTTCTACAAGAGTTCATAATTCCATAATTCATATTTTAGCCCACACCACTTGCTATAAGACTCATATTGATAAATAACAGATCAGGCAGAAAATGGAAATACAACAGAGGAACCAGACAAGATCATTGCTCTAAATTCCTACAGGGAGCTGGTTGTGAGCTCTGCCCTTCAGAGCCTCACCTGATGTCCCTTCCCAATGCCTCAGCTGGATTTTCAGAACTTTGAGTCTTTTTCACTATTAAAACCTTGTGAGACCACGCACATTGTTCAGTGGGTGAACATGATCTTGTTTATTGTCTTGTGCTCCAAGAGTCTTCCACCACAGGACAGGATTACAAACGCACAGGATAAAAAACAGCAACAACCTTGTCCAGCCCAGGACGGGCAAGGACAGCACAGCTCTGACTGTGCCCAGGTGATGACACAGGACAGGAAATGGAAAAGCATGACAAGCTGCATAAATTGGCTGAGCTGTTTGCTGTAAAATGACTCATTTCTGTCACTGGCCTATTTATCTGTAAATAACATCAATGCCATTCATGGGGTTATTTTTTCTACTTGAGCCATTCACCTGCCCCAGCTGAGCTGTGCAGGACCTCCTGCAGTGACCCCAGTTCCTCTCCTTTATCCTCCCAGACCCCACCAAACTGCAGCTTGGGCAAACATCTCTGGCACTGAACTTACAGAGATCCAGGTACTCTGAACTCCTCCACCATCACTTTGCTCAATCTGTTTCACTACAGGTGTGAAGAAAAATGCTTCTCATTCACTTCCTTTTTCCTTTTCTCTATCGAAGGAAATGAAGCCACATCCATTCCAATTATTAGCACTATCTTAAACCTCTCCAATAATGAGGCGTATGGACAGCTAAACATGCACAAACTAATCAGCTTTTTCTGCTGCCTGATAACGTGTCACACTTATCATGTTCCCGGATCAGCCGAGCTTATTAGCTCCCTGCATATAACAGTCACAAATTTGCATCCATTATGCACTGTCTGGAGATTTAAAAGCTTCCTGTTATGCAGAGATTATCCATCAATGGAGGCAATTCTTGAGGGAGAGAAAAGAATATGTTAGTTCAGTGCTAGCTTTGCTAGGAAGGCCTTGTTGGATTTATCATCTTAATCTGTTCCATTGACTGAAACCATCACAGCTGTCTTTATCCAGCTGTCTCAGGAGTGATTGGCAATGTATTAATCATAATTTTACTAAACATTCCTCTGAATCTTTAAGAGTGTAAGTCAAACGGAGCTTCTTTTTCTTTGCTTTTACAATTTTTCAGTAAAATCTAAAAGGTACCTGAGCAGGTGTAAGGTACCTTTTGGGTGGTGCAGTGCCTGGAAATCAAATAAACTGCTTCATGCTGCCCATGGGGAGGGAGGGAGCAGAGGTGGTAGGACAGGGCAGGCTCTGGCCCCTCTGCAGATCATGACACTTCACCTTGCTTATCGACCTTTTGAAGAGACCAATTAGGTCTTAATTCTTTATTTACACCTTAGAGAAATGGAATAAAGGTGAAAATCTGTTTTAAAGACTTGGATAGAGCTTCTTGGTCTCCATCTGCTCCCCCTGAAAGAAGAGCCTTCATCATCTCAGCTCTTCCACTGCAGTCAGTGGCTCCCACTGCCCAGTTTTGATGGAGCAAATCCTCTCCTCAAGTATAAACTTTTACATCCTAATGCACAGACCTGCCATCAGTCTCCAAAAATAAATTACAGATAATCTTTGTCTAGTTATATATATATATATATATATTCCAAGCAGAGGAAGCAACAATTGGAAATTGGAGCAAAATAATTCACCTTGCAAACATCAAGGCTAACCCACGTGGGGTTCTATACTGGTATTTAATTTTCTTGACTGTGCCAGTCTCCTCCTCATTATTGCTTTCAGCCAGGAGAGGAGGGGATGGGGAAGAAAAAGGCTGATCCTTATTCCAGCCATGAATCAGCAAACAGAAGATCGTACATGAGCATTCAGGCATCTTCCCCAAAGAGAATAATTGTGGCGAGCTGGCTTGGCCTTCTGCCACTTCTCAGTCCTCCGAAAGAGCCTCTGCGTGGCATTTCTGTTTGCCACCCTGCCCCTGCAGAGGAGCACGGATAGTTGGTGTAATTGCGCTCTCTAACGAGCCGAACAGAGGGAATTAGCTGCCCTTTACTTTCTGCTCAGGTCAGCTAATCCTCGAGGCGAGTCGCAGAGAGGAGAATGTCACCCAGAGCTCATGTCAGGCAGAGGAATGAGCTGTACAAGCTGCCCCCAAATCCGGGCTGTGGGGCAGGAGTGGGGCAGAGGAGAGATGGATTAACAAGGGTGCACCAGCAACCCTTCCTTAGCCCACAGCAACTAAAAGCTCAGCTGAAAAATTAAACCCATTCTCTTGATCTGCTCAGGAAGAATTGGACTACAGCTTAAAAAAAATGAGATGGTAACTGGCAATGCAATTCTCAGTTGTATGTGCAAAGACTATAAAATCACCGTTACATCTCCCCCTTTCCTTTCCATATTTCCAACCAGTTTTTCCTAATCTGAACAAGGTTTGAGTAAAATAATATAGATTGCAGAGATCAACATGCTTAAGGTGGTGTCTTCCATAAATATATGTTAGAGCACCTCGTGATGTTTATTCAGGCCCTTGTAACTTTGGTGCTGAAGCCAAAAAAATTGAAGACACCCGGGTGCAAACAGCAGCCAGTGGCCTGGTGTCTCCCCCCTTTGCTGCACCAGTTTATTCCTCACATTGCAATCCCCCTTGAGACAAAGCAACTAAATATTTATAGGAACAGAAGTATTGAGAAGAGGAGAACATTAAAGCAAAGGAAGAAAAGAAACAAACAAACAAAAAGAAAGAAATCTTTTGCAAATTAGAAACAAATCACCACGCTGTTAAATAGTCTGTAACCAAGGGTATTGTGCCATTCTCTCAGGTCTTTTTCACCCAAACTCTTTATTTCCAGGGGCTATACAGGTTTAATTCAGTCTGTGGAGGTAACAAAAGATAAGCCACTCATTGAGACCATTTCCCTTCTCTGTTCATGAGACTTGAGCCAAGAGAAGAGGCGCACCAATCTCTATTGACAGCAAAAAATACAGAGAGATGCGAGCCCCAATTTAATTGTGACTATTTAAATCACTGCAAAATAAACTGTTTTCCCAAGGGCTTCATGAAAGAGAATGGAAGTCAAAACTATTTTTTATTCGAGTAAACAAACTGGAAGAGTAGACAATCTTGTTAATGAAACACACTGAAAATAGCTGAAAAGAATAATGCCAGGAGATGCAAACCAGGCGCGCTGTGGAATGCGGAGCGGCAGCTGATTAGCAGCCCCGTCTTTATTTCCTAATGGTAATTAGCAGTTTCTTAAAGGAGATGCACATGGCATTTCTTCAAACTGAGCTCTGTTTGCTAAAGACTCGGGGCTTCCTTCTTATCGCGAAGGCGTTGCAGCGCCAGGATGTGTCCTTTCCTTTCTCAAGGCTGTGCTCTCAAATAACTACTGCATTTCAACACCACCAGGCTCATCCTCTGAAGTCTTTCAGAATGTCACAGAAAGGAGTATTTTTTTTAACATTTCAGCCGTTATCTTTTAGTAAAAAGGAATGCATAATACCAAGAGTATATTTGCCAAGGAGGCTGACTGATTTATTTGAATATTTGCACAGCTTTTTGCAGCAAATCTCCTTTGCTGTTTCTTCTGCATTTTCAGATCAGAGGAAAAAAACCCCAAGTATTTCAGTAGCATACAAATGGAGCAAACAATATTATCGCCAAGGGAATGGGGAGGAAGAAAAAGTCCACAAACACGCAGAAAGAACAGAAATGAACTTTTTAACAGAGTAAGGGAACAATTTCATGTGCTCATGGACCTTATTGCAACAGAGTTAGAACAAAGCAACACAATGTAAGTTGCCATGCAGCTAAATTAAACATCAGCAAAAGAGTAATGACACAGTACACTTCCCTGGTGAAGAGTGAGCAGAGCACTCAGATTTGCAGCACGGTGTGCCCTTGAGCCCATGGCTGCACAATGTATTTATTCCCTTCTCCTCCAGCCCTCTTCTTGCCTCTCCATGCAGGAAAGACAAGTAGAGGTTCTCGGGGACACAGAAATGCTTTCCCTTGTATTCCTGCACAGCCACTTCGATCCAAACCCTGGTTTCGTGCCTGAGATGTTTTGGTTTTCTGAAATTCTTGTCCCAGGGAATCTTCTGTAAACAGGAGAGATGTTTTCGTAACTGTAACTTTGTTATTCCTTTCCCTAGGAGGGACTTCTTGATGTCCCTCTGCTCTGACCAATGTGAGTGGTTTGTCTTTGTGTCACCAATCAAATTGGTCTGTGTAGAATAGTATATTAAAAAAACACACATCCCAAAAATAAGAGTCATTTTCAACCTTCTAAAATCAAAGTCTGTGTTGTTGTAGTGTACAACAGCATCAACCCTGATCCCCAAAGTTTCATGCAGGTAAGCACAGAAGTCAGCAGGTCAAATCATTTTCACAGGTAGACATCAGAACAGAAGGGAAAATACCAAAGTCATGGCAGAACAGAGCTGAAGGATGGGAGACAGAAGAACTGAATGCCTTGGAGCTATCTTTTCCACATTCTGCTTGCTATCTGTATCACCAACTTTTCTGTTGAGACACACCAGAATTCTGCATATTGTCAGGTATTTGAGGAAGCAAAACATGTCAAAGCACATAATATCACATTCTACTCACAGAATACTTTATTCTGCTGGCACAAATATGCATTTTCCAACTTCTTAAATTGTATGTGCAGCAGCTGATTAAATGCCTAGCTAAACTTTTACTTCAGGCAGGTGGAAAATGCTCTAAAAAATCATCCATCAAAGGATGGATGGATGTGAAGGACATCATAAGTAAGGGGTATCCACATGTGCAGCCAGCAGTGTCTCAGTTGATGGGAAGAGGCATTGCACGTTTTTTAACAGTGAAAAAATGCATTTTTAATAATGAAGTTGTGCACTGGGAACCTGGTTCTGCAGCAGTGGGACCCCAGGTCCAAGGGCCCCCAGGCTGCTGGGCAAGACACACACACCCCTCCAGTCCTTCTGGGGCACCATTTTTTCAGTCTCTTCCAAACAATTCCTCAGTTTTACAGTGTGCAGCTGAAGGCCTGCAGGTACTGCAAGAATAAAGTCTTCTTTTGTGTGGAAGGGACTATGACAGGTAAGAAACCACTGCCCTTTTTAAAGGCTGGGATTAAAAAATCAAGTCCTTCCTGAAAAACCTTCTCCACAGACACTCCTCTGTGGAGCCAGAACTCACAAGAAACAAAGCACCACGATGCAGAAATAGAAAACAAATGGCTCTGCTGTTTAATTCACCTTGTTAGTGACCCAGGCAGCTCATTACAATTCTGAAGGCTTTCCTTTTGACTCTGAGTAGGTGTCTTACAAACACAGCCACGAGTGAACTTGTAGATAAAATCAGGTACTGCCACCACATGCCTGAGGTCTTGGTGCCAAACTTAAGATCCTGCATTTTTTTCCACATTTCTAGTACAATATTCAGAAGGAAAGAAAGGCCAGGCCAGCACAGATTTTGCCACAGAAAGTTTTCATTCACCATGGACTTGTCATGTTCCAAGAGCTCGTAAGAAATGACAAATAGAAGGACACCTACCTTGGTGACACATTTCACACTGAAGCAAACTGGATACACCATCTCAGTTCTGTGCTGAGCCACAGCAGAGCTGGAAAAAAATATTAAAATACAGACATGAGTCAATCAACCATAAAACTTCAACCGTCTTCAGGTTAAAGTGGTATCTGAGCAGATTTTCAGGGTCATCAGCTTGGATGGGTCACCCAACCCCTCACAACTATTCCCAACTTGGGCTCTGGGCTCAATTCTCTGTCTGCAAAAGAGGGTGAACAGAATTTATTGTGGGAATGGGGTAAAATACTGAAAAAAACATCAGTCATAAGTACTTGTGAAATCCTGAACAACAACTGTTCAACAAATTGAACATTAGTGCAGGAAAAGGTTGTGTTGGCTTAGATATAGAGTATCCTGCTGGTTAAAATTATTTCTGTTTTACAGTGCTAAAATCTCTCTGTGCAGCAGCATATGAATTTTAAGACTAATTATTTTTAATGACTGTTTGCTTCCAGATGTAATACAACCATTATTACTCTAATTACCCATTATTACTCTAACAGTATTCAAAAACCCAGCATTCAAAAGCCACAAGCCACTTAGCAAGCAAACATTCTTTTCTCACTGGGCAGTGGCTTTCATTAGTTTGCCCTTCATGAAATCACTTACTGCCACTGCCTCATTCTTCACAGATATCTTCTGCAGAAAGGGAAAAAAAAAAAAAAAAACCCAGACAGCTAATCAGGATTAAAATTCCCTCCTCTGAGTTTCTGCCCAAATCACCTTGCCCTACCTGGCCTTCCTGGCATTTTTCTGCCTGTGCCACACCCGAGCCAACAGGAGGGAAAGTAAATCAGTAAATTTGAGGCACTGATGGAGCAGAAACCTCCTGCCTGTGCAGCAAAAGCTGGAAAAGGAACAGATCTCCAGTGCTGTGCCAGCAGAGCCATAGGTGCTCTCCACCACCAGCAGGACACGAGGTGCTCTGCTGGGACTGGGGACTTAAATCCTGCTTTTATCACAGGATTAGACACTGCCACCACCGTGGGCCAGCTGGTTCTTAACAAGGAGAAAGAGGCAGCACAGCACTCCTCCAGGAGCACACTTAGCATGACAAACTCCTTTATCCCCAGCAGTTGCTCTCCACTCTGCACCTTTCCTGCAGCAAGGGTTGGTTACACAGAAAAAGTGACAGAAAAACTCTTGGATTTACAAGAGGTGCTCAGGGAGATGAGCAGCCCCACGAGAGCAGCTCAGCTGGGGCCAGCTCTGGAGGGAGTCCACAGACAGGGACACTGAGAAATGGCCTGGCACTTGTCCCTCTGCTGGCTGCAGAGTCCCTTGAGGGCATTTTCACCTCCAGAAATCTTCCTTTCCTCTGACACACCCTTTGAGCAGCACCCAAAACCTCAGAGGAGAAGAGAGTAACAGCCTCTGGGAAGTGCAGAGAATAAGAATATATGTGTATATATATATATTATATATATAATGTATTATATATAGACACAATTTATTATAATATAAATTATAAATTATAATATATAATGTAATAATATATAATAATATATAATATTATGTATACTACATATATATTATATAATATATAATATAACATACATAATATATAATACATATATTTTATATATATATAAGTTATAGTTGTACATATTAGATATGCATATATATATGGATACGGATAGATCTGCCATACATATTTGAGCTGTTGTGAGATTATTCCCCCTAAAAACAACTCTACGAGGCACAGGAGTTTCACCAGTCACCTTGCAAGAAATCTTTGGATAGAGAGAAGGTGGATTTATAGAGTTGTTTTATTTTCACCAAGTCTTTCCCCCCATGTTTCATAAAGCAGAACATGGTGTAATTTATTGCTTGTCTGGCATCTTTGGCACCAAAAAGATTACAGAAATGTTTCACTGCCAATTACAGTTAGCCAGCCTCACTCAAAGGCAGCAGAGCTACCACTGAACTCACACAAACTCACAAGTTCACGGGCAGATGAAAGATCTCAAGGCTCAATTACTTTTCATGGACAGAATCCTAAACATCTTCCTCCTTCTCGGGAAGAAGGATCTGAAAGCTGAAAAGCTCCACAAAGATGGCTTGAAAGGAAATCTCTGAGGAAGGCTGGCTCTGCAAACACATGTAACAGAGCATTGCCAGGAATATCATATAGGCAGGGGGAAAAAAACAGAAAAAATAATAGAGAAGAAAAAATATAGAATAGAGAAGAAAAAAAGAAAAAAATAATAGAGAAGAAAAAATATAGAGAGGAGAAAAAAAAAGAAAAATAGAGAAGAAAAATAGAGGTAGAATAATAGAATAGAGAAGGAAAAAAGAAAAAAAATAGAGAGCTCTCCTCTCACAATATACCAACGATGGACCAGAACAATGAGCACAGTTAGAGTCATAGCACAAGAATGACTGGCTAGGGCAACACAGCAGGGAAATTTTTAAATGAGCAGGATCGTTTTTATTTGACTTCGGGAAGAGAGGATATGACTATCTCCAGCCTGGTGTGGAGATATTTTTATTGCTTGACTTTTACATGAACCTTTAAAGCCAGTGTTTGGACAGTAAGGATGTATTTCAGAGATGTAGCAGTGTGTCTAGAGCTGGCAGGGACTTGCAGCTTCTCTATTCTCTGTTGCCTCGGGCAATAATGTCCTGGGTGACGTGTGTGCACCGAGCATCCATCAGATTAAGGCAACTCACAATCCACGAGCTGGAGATGGCACCGAGACCTTTTTCCCCTAAATAAAGGGTTATTCTTCTTCTTTTAAAAGGTGGCTGAAGCTGGACAATGTATAATGTTTTGAAGTCTCGGCTTTAATTAGAGAGTTAAAGAAGCGTTATCTTCTTTGTGTTGAAAGGACAGACTGTATTGAGCGTGTGACAATGAACCCGCTGCCAGGACAACCACCGGAGATGTTCCTGCCAGGAGCTGGGGACGAGGATGATAAAGAGCTCGCTCTTCACAAACATTGCCACCTTTGAACTTTTGTGACTCGTCTCCTACTGGGTTTTGTAGTAAGCAGGAAACTTTAAATGCAAATTGCATTCCTCGTCCAGTTTTATCAAAGACGACATCCAGTGTTAAATCCATAGTCAGTCAATATTTAAATACTTCAAATACTGAGGGAAGGAAGAGATGTTCAGGTGGAAACTGATGGGGCTATTATCAGAGAAGTAAAATATTATTATCCATGAAAGACAGGAGGTCTTTGGGACAGGGCTGGTTTAGTTCTCACAAGGGCTGCTAAGGCAGATACTTCTTTATTTAATAGAGTTCTCTGCAAAAATATGCCAGTCAAACCCTGTGCCTTGCATTGAGAAGGGCCCTTGTCCAGCCCTGTCAGAGAACAGTGCAAACAGCAAAGTCCAGTCTCCTTCCCTGGCTCACAGCAAACAGCAAACCCTAAAACGAGTTAAAACAAACAACCCCGGCAAACAATCCCAGCAAGCAGCAGGATTAGGTTTGCTCTGAAGCACCTGCACGTAAATAAAGACAAAGGGAGTGCAAGCTTCTATCTCCCTCTCCGGGAAAAAAGACAACACAAGATCTGGCAAAGTCTTGTGTCCTGAAACACCAGGATGAAATCACCCACGCTGCAAGGAAATGTAAACAAGCAAAAAGGAGATGACAAAAGTCTTATATCTAATACTACAGCCTAAGTTGTCTGACTACAGATTTCAGGCCAGACTTTCAAAGGCTGGTGTCTAAAAGAACAAATAACGATCTTGTCAATGCAGCCTCAAAGACAGGATCTGAAAAGCAATGCAAAGAGGGTTTGGCTAAGGATGAGCTTGAAAATGCAGCCTCTGGGGGATCTGCTTTCTCATGAAATTTTAAAGATGTGCATGAAATAGCAGTTTAAGTTGTGTGCTTTAAAAAAAAAAGTGTGGATTTAAGCAAGAGTAAAAAACCCCTTTCTTTGTCACTTGAAAAAACGAGCACTGGCAATCTAGATACTTAAAAATAAGATTAACCCAAATCTGGGCAAAATTCCTGATCTTCCTCTTCATCCAAGGTGTTTGCTGATTCTTCATCCCAGCAGTCACCCTATGTTAACTGAAGGTGCCCTGAATGTCAGAAAAATGTTATTTTCCTTGAGTGAAATACAAAACTGTACTTAGGGATTGAGGTGTTCAAAGTTCAGGGCCAGCAGCCTCGGATGCACTGGAATTCAGGATGGGATTTGCTGCAGGAGAATGCAAGCTGGAGTTTGTGAGAGCTGCTGGGACAATCTCTGGGCAGAGCTGGGTGTCCCAGGGAGCTGACAGCAAGCCAAAGGAGTAATTTCTTACTGAGTTACTCTTCCCAAAGGTGTCATTTCTTACTGCGCCAGATTTCCCACCCCTGTGCTCTCAGCAGTTCCTGTTCCCTGCAGGAATCCTTCTGCTTTTCTAGTCCTTGGAGCCAGAGGGATGGGCTGGAGCAGAGGAGATCTCCAGCAGAGCTAAACTGGTGCCTAGGCTGAATCCCAGTGACAAAAATGACAAAACCAGCACCAATCCCTCTGCCTTGTGGACAAAGAGCGTCACTGCCTCAGTCCCAGCACCCTCAGTATTGCTTAATTCTCACAAATTCACATTATTCCACCTAGTCTTGTAATTATTTACCACTGAAAAAAAAACCAACCAAAAAATAAAACAACCACCAACAATAAAGCTCCTCAAATAAAACCAGAATGTTTCAGTTATTCTCCTTTGCCAGTCAGTGCATCACATGCAGCCTTGCTTTGATTCCCCTGCCTTTAAGGATCATCCAATTTGCTGCAATGCTGCACAAAATAAATCACTAACTTCATAGAGCAACAAAAGGAGGACATTTAATGAGTCAAAGACAATATTGCATTACCAAAACAAAGATTAAAGGAACTATATTGTTCATTTAAAATAAGATTTGAAAGCTTTACAGAGCCCAAGACAACAACAACAACAAAAAAAAGCCATACATGAAGGAAATACAATAATTCCAACCATAGAAATACAAATGTTACTGGTAGAAAACATAACAGGGGCCTTTTGAAAGAATGCCATTGAATGAAAGCAAGAGAAGCAAAAACTGGATGAAAGGAAGAAAGGATGAGACAGATGAAAGAAAAAGATGAGAGCTGGGTGAGAAAACAGGAAGGTCATTCCTTTATCTAGACTTGCTAAATTCAGTGTTCAGAAACAAAGGCAGCGACTGCTCTTCTCAAAATTGTCTCCAAGGACTCCGGAGCCCATTTGGTGATATTTTTAAAAGTAGTTTGAAGAAAAAGAAAACTACATTCTTTAATGTCACTCAGCAGTAGTTCTGCAGCTGGGGATTTCTGTTCATACAATGGTTTAAAGTTGTTTTTTTTTTCCCTGCTCTAGTTATTTCATTACAACCATAGGATTTATTACATGGCAATTCCCTGAGCTCTTATAAATCTATTTGGGGATAGAAGGGGAGTTGTCTTATGATTCCAGTCTGGCAACAAATTTTCCATATAAAATTTAATCTATTGTATCTCACTTTTGTATAATCAGATCATTAAAATGCATTGCTAACGTGTAAATCCGAGCTAACCTCATTACCATAATTATGCTCCATAATTATTGAATAAACAAGCATTTTAGGCTTTCTGAAGTCTGCTGAGGATGCTTTTCCAGCCTGGGAGTGGCTTTAGTTACGTGCTTCCCAATCGTTGTCACAAACCTTTGTGGCAACCTTGATGTGTGATTGTTTTCAGTGCTGCTCGTGATCTGACTGGCAAGGACCAAAGGTTGGTGTGTCGTGACAATTCCCTCAGTCACATCCTGCCTGCCAGGCCCCACGTTAATTAGTATTATTGTTTCATTTTTATTATTTTTATTATTGCTTAATATTGTTGTTTTACAGGACTTTGCTCACAAGCCTTCATGTGTTTTCAGGAATTACAGGCAAGGAGTCAAATCCTGTTTTTCCCCCTGGAAGGAGAATCAGTGAGTGAATATCTCTGTGTGTGACACAAGTTTATTTGAGCTGAAAAAACCTGCTCACCATAGGTTTTACACCTGCACTGCACAGATGTCCAAGGAAACAGCTTTCAAACATGCTGCCTACTGGGTATTTATTCTATTTTTATTTCCTCCTTTTTTTTTTTTTTTTTTTGTTTGGTGGTGGGCTTTTTTTACAACACATAAATGTTGTACAATAAATGAGGCATGGGGTAAACATCAGATCCCCAGCCAACACCAGCAGCTCCACTGAAGCCAATAAACTTTTGCCAATGCATGGAAGATTCAGCCCATTACCTCTGGAAGCATCATCAGCAGAGCCCTGCTGACTTCTACAACCAGTTTTATCTTTAATGAGCAGCACGTTGTTCTAGGACTACCATTGCCAGAACATCTTGGTCCAAACAGAAAATGGATAATTACTGTCTTTGCAGGCCCCCCAGGAGAAGAGAGCCACAATCTGTGACACGTCTGACCTTAGAACAAATGACTCATAAATTATCAATAAGGTCCTGGAAACATTTGAGTGTCCTTGACCCAGAGTGATATAAACAAAAATACTCATGATATTGACCTTTTCTGCTTTAATAAGAGATTTTTGTGTAGGAGACCTAATTAAAGTTTGTATAACTGTAAGAAGGTCAAGAGCAGCAACTCATACAAATTTTCAGAGTGAAAATTTAAAAAAAGGTGTTTGATCTATATATTAAAAAAAGCAAGCATAAAAAGTGTAGTAGGCATACTAGCAAACCTGCTGGAATAGAACAAACAACTGATTAACACCACCACTACAGTTCCCCACAGCTCAACAGAAAACACAAATCACTTACACTTTTAATCCAAAAAAAGACCTTTTAACAAACAAAAATGAAAGAAAAATATCAGCCAAACAGCCCAAGAATCAAATTAGTTTAGTGCTTTTTACAGAGTCCCAGGGCTCAACTGATTTTCTGATAGCAAAATGAGGCTGAAAATGCCCCATTGACACTGTTTTACACCACAAGGACACAGACTCTGACTTCAGAAGGCTGAAAATGACTCCTTGATTTTTGGGATGTGTCTCCCTTTTATACCATTCTACACAGACCAATTGGATTGGTGACACAAAGACAAACCTCTTCACTCACATTGGTCAGAGCAGAGGGACATCAAGAAGTCCCTCCTAGGAAAAGGAATGAAAAACAAAGGTACAGTTCCAAAACCATTTCTCCTGTTTACAGAAAATTCCCTGGGAAAAGAATTTCAGAAAACCAAAACAGCTCAGGCACAGAACCAGGGCTACACCCCATCATCCCTCAGATGAAAATGAGACTGAAAACGCCCCATCCCTCAGAGGGTAACTCTTCCTCCCGTTCTCTGTAATAACATCTCTCCACAGCCTGTCCCCCACATACTCCCTCTCCCAGGTCTGCCTCCCCAGAAAGGGAACTAAAAAGGAGCCCAAATTAGATCCAGGCACTGATGAACATTTCCATTTTGGTGAGCTGAAGCTTGTCAAGCTCTCTCATCCCTCAGGTGAACATCACATTACCAGCCCACAGGACAAAGATTTGATGTGAAATTACACTTCACTGTGCATTTATAGGACACACAGACTGTTTTATCTTAGGTGGGGGAAGAAAGAGCAGACCTTTGCAGCAGAGAAAAAAGTATTATTCACGTTCACTGAGAATGGCATCACCTTGTAGGCAAATATCAGGGTTTTTTTCTTCTATGGATGGATTTTGTGCCCTTCTGCACAAGTTTTTTTTTTAAGAGTATTGGAAAGAAAAGTGATAGGAGTAAATATCAGTGAAATAAATCATTTTCTCTTAAGGAATTCAAGATACAGAACAAGAAGAAATTTAAGTGATACAAGAAATGTATTCACAGAAATGTTAACCTGGAAATTAACCCCAAGGATCTGGTTAGGAAATAAGTCTCAGGCTAAATTTAAATACCATTTAAATTTAAATCCTGTTAAATCCTGAGTCCATCCTTTCCTTACACAAGAATTTCCAGCACAAGGAAGCTGGTAGGAGAAAAGATAAGATCAGTGCTTTGTTCAGGAGCAAATCTCAGCACAGTGCAGGGCTTGGAGCCCTCACCAAGAGTGACACTGACTAATAACAATAATGCTTGTCCTTTCCGTCGTGCTTCTCAGCAGAGAATCTGGAACCGCTTTCAAGCATCCATATCTCTTTTCAAGTATCATATCTCTTTTTTGAGGGAAAAAAAAAAAAATTAAGGGACTGAAACGACCCTTCTGTCCCAGATGAAACCTTCTGTTTCCTTTCTGAAATAACCTTCTGTCCCCACCTTCTTCCTTTGTGTGTCTCCCAAGTGCAAAAGAGCTGTTAATTCCACACTGCACGTGTTTGTGACACTTGGCTCCAAAAAAAGAGCTACGAACCTCTCTGTTCCTGAAGCAGCACTAAAACAGTTAATTACACTAAGCTGGTTAATAGCCTTTCATCATCAAGGACTGGTTCTTCTGCACACACACAGGGACAGAATCCATTTTTTAAATGCATATTCTTTTATTTATCTCACTCCTACCAGCTGTATGATAATTTATTCTCTGTCACTCTTCCTAACTCATGAGTTCATTTAAAGTGCGATAGCAGAGAAAATATATTAACAGTTTCAGAGAACAAAACCTTCCTCAAAATGGAGTTCAGCACTTTACTTTTACAAACACAGAATTTACACATTTGCACTTGGCTTAATTAATTAAATCCATACGGGAATAACTCAAGCCCTGCAGAAGGGCACAATATATATATTCTGATACTTAATTATCATCAATTTAGGCAGGACAGAGCCAGAAAACTGTCTCAAAATGAGAGATGTGTTGGGACTGGCCAAGGAATGAGCAGAGAAGCCCGTGGTGACAGTGGCTGCTTTGAGGTGTCTGGGATGTGGGTTCTCAAGCTGAGACTCCACTGTAAAAAATGTTTTATTTTTCCTGTATTTCAGGTTCTGTGCTGCCCAGGGGGGCAGCTCTGAGCTCACAGGCAGTGTCACTCAGCTCTGCACACAGCAGGGACACAAAACAAATCCTTTTCCTGCTGCACACCAAGGACAACTTTCAGCCCAAAAGCACAAACAAGGGTGGGCTGGAGGGAGGGACAAGAAGGATGGGACCTCACAGCCTGCAGCTGGAACTGGACAATTAAACCCCAAGATGCAAATGGACCAAAACTTATAAAAGTGTGAGACCTCCTGACTGTTTGTCTGTTTTGTGACCATTCTGGCTCCATTTTGTGACCATTTTGGAACACATCACACACATCTTCCCCCAGGGACGAGGCTGCCAGGCAGCTCCAGGATATGCAAATCAGCAAACAGGAACCTGGGGAAGTTGGGAAAAGTCACACACACCCATAATCCATTGGAACAATCATTAATATTGATTTTGCTGCTGCCTTTGAGGGAGGCATCTATTACAGGAACCAATAGTTAATGAAATGAGAAGGAAACACACATATGCTTTCCCATAAACACAATTGCCCATCACCACTCGTTTGTTACTACTCCCTGGATCCAACCACAACCTGGAAATAACAGTTCAATATTGATGCTGCTCGTAGGCAAATATGAATAATAATAATAATAATACAGAAAATTTTAAAAATAATTTTTTAAAGATTAAAAAATAAGCAAACATGCAGAAAATTAAAAATATTTTTTAAAAGATTAATAAATAAATAAGCAAACACACAGGTTTTTGTGGTTTTGTTTTTAAATTAAATTAATAAATAATGAATTATCCTTATACCATTCCTGCCCAAAACAAATCAGTCTTCACCACAAGCACTGAACAGAAATATTCTCTTTCCACCAAGAAGCATTACTTGCACAGCTACTTATATAGTCAATACCCCAGTGGAAAAATAGGAACCTCACAATGTATAAAAGATTATTTCAGTCTTCATGCTCACCTGTCCTGCTCATAAACTGGTAATTTGACTTAAAAGTCAAATACTTCTCAATTTCAAAATCATGGATCTACAAATCAGTATCTTGCAGTTACAAGTTTCTCCATGTATTTTAAAAAAGAGATGCAGATCACAGAATTGAGTATACAGGGCACATTTTTTTTCTGGAAAAGAAATTTAAATTATCTAAATAATTTAAATTTAAATTATTTTCCTCATATTTCAGAAGTGCGTACAAAAAGTATCAAAAAAAAATTGATGCCAAACATGGGCACAAGTTGTTTCTTTCCAGGTCATATCAGTGGAGCTCATTACTGGACTCCAAAGCCTGGAATTCACCTGCCACAACCTCAGCTCAGAAAGAAGGTCAAGTGCACAACCTGAACTCCTTCACAAAGGATTTTAACTACATTTCTAAGTTCCTGCACACTTTGTCCAAAACAGTTTTGACTTCAGCTGTTACACAGTTAAACTTCACAACTTCCCAGAGAAACAGCAGTGAGCTTTTCCACGTCAGCTCTGTGTACCAGGAAGAAGATCAAAATGCAAAAATCACTTTATTTGATTTACTCTGGAATCAGTCTTCTGGGGTTTTCAGGGTAAGGAGGTGATTTCTGAAGTTCTGTCTGTGTGTAATAGAAAATTGCTGCACTTTAGTGCAATTTTTATTCTCCAAAATACAATGTCACAAACACAGATCTGGTACTATCACGAAAATCAGGCTGTAGCACAGACCTATCAAGCACTACATTATACCTCATTTTAAGTAGTATTATGGCAAACCTCAAAGGAATTTTATAAAACATAATAGGCCTTTTAAAAACAATATTTTAGAGAAAGAATATGTTTCCATCAACTAACACTATACTGTTTAAAAGTTACAAAGAGATCCCACAATCTATTCAATTCTACCAGTTCTCACAATCACTTCCCTGAAACCAGCTTTAGATCCAGACTCAGCCAAAAATTTACTCAAGCACCAAGTTTAAACACATGACATGTATCACCCCAGCTCCACAGAGCTCTTCAGCCGGGGGTAATTTAATCATATTTAAGTCTCACTTAGGTTGATGCCAGTAAATATTGTTGGGATGGTCATGACACAAAGAGTGACACCATAAAAAATCAGGAGGTTTCATTATTATGGCCAAATGCTGTCTCTTATACAGCTTTTACAAACCTTGTGTGCAACTTTAATTGGTTAATAGCTTTGTTAATTATTCTATTGGTCAGTAAAAGGTATTTACTTGTCCATCAACTCTATCTGCTCTTGGATTGTTTACATGTTTTCTTTACTGATTCTCACAGGACAAATCCCTTGTTGTTATTATTACAGGTGCATTTATTTCTCACCCTCAGGTGAAAGGGAAAGGATTGTTGTGTTAAAGGAGTTTCTCAAAACAGCTTGATATGTGAACTTACAAATAGATGTATTTTCAGATTGTTTACGTGTTTTCTTTACTGATTCTCATGGGACAGATCCATTATTATTACAGGTGCATTTATTTTTCACCCTCAGAACAGATTGAGAAGCTCCTTTAACACAGCATTCTCAAAACAGCTTCATATGTGAAGTTACAAATTGCTTGTTAGCTGCACTTAGAAGAAATGACAGGCCAGGGTTTTACCCTATTCCTACAATAGTCATGATGACATCTGTGCCAGTGAACATTCAGCTTTGTTGGTTTTTATTCTCTCAGCAGCCCCACTTATTTATTTGTGTTCGTCTGTGCAAAACTCCAGTGTGTCCTCCTGAGCAGCAGGACCCAGAGTGAAGAAAGCCTTTAGCAAATCAATCCTAAAGTGATTTATTTCCAAGTGGCAGATACCAAGCAGGCAGCATGTATTTATCATTTGGACAAGGCCTTAATAAAGATAGATTCCAAGTAAAAGTCTTTCTAAGAAACAGCTTCAGCTGCAGACACACACCAAAGCTCCCCTCAGTGTTTAATTAGAGTCTCATGCTTCTGCTGGGGTTTAATATTCAGGAAGTTTGTTTTTATTTATGAATATTACAAATAGTTCTCTAAAACTACAGGTTGCCCAGGCCAAATAGCATGGATAACTACTGACTATTTGGGTTGGAAAAAATAATACAAATGAAAATATCCTGAGACAGCAATTGACATGTATTTATTACCTCAATGAAGTTATTTTAAAATATCTTGTTAAAACAACATGAGCAACACTGGATCCTATGGAAGACTCAGAACAAATGGCCAATCTAGGACAATAAGAGTTTTGCTTTAAAAGAATTTCTTCTCCTCTTTAGAGCACAGTAAAACTGGGGGGAGGGAGGAGGAGAAGGAAGCAGCACACGGTTTCTTTTTGTCTACAAAAATACACTAAGCCTCCTTTTATCTATGCCTAGATAGCCATCCATCATATAAATCATCTATTATTTACTGCAGTTTACAATATTTTCTGTGCTGCATGCCACAGTTTCCCAGTTTCTTTGAGGCTAACCTAGGGCCAACCCCATCTTCTCACACAGATGATATTTCTTTCAAGTCAGTGGGAGGACACAGGTTGCAGAAATGAGGTTGAGCCACTCAGAGGGATTTGGATACACATTGCATCGAAATGAACGGAAAGCAAACCTCCTGCATGCTTTGAAAAAAAAATCTCATTTGCTCCTCTGAACTTAATTCAGCTCTACGAGTTCTCTCTGTTCAGGGGCTCGGCAATATTTTACCTGTTCCTTTATGCAGAGCTGCCACAGCACAGGGTGCTCTGTGGCTGGGTCTATTTGCTCCATGAAATACAGCCATAACAAACCTGAGGCTAATGTCAAATTCCAGCCATAAATAACTCTGTAGTGCCCACTGAGTGTTCAGCACTGCTGCCCCACACGTGTAATGTGAACTCTGCTCCAGCACTCTGCAATCAGGCAGGAATAACCTTTCAGAAGTCAAGGGAACCACGTGGAACAAACCCACTCCAAGTGCAAGGACAAACACTTCAAAACAGACCAGGAGGGAACGTCTGAGCTGTGATTTCCCAGACACCCAAACCAACGATTCCACTTGTTGTAAATTTGGACTTCGCCCTGCAATTGTCTGGAATTCTTACAGTTGCAAATTAGTTTCGGCAGCCAGAAACGTCTTTGCAATTTTTGGAAACCTGAACTTGCAACACAGTTTTATTTTATAACATATAACACACTTGATACACAAACTTATTTCAAAACATATATCACACACTGAAGTCAAAAATCTGCCTCAATACCTCTCCTCTCAACCAGGTAAGGTTGGAAGAGCCTCTCTGGGGACACAACCTGCCAAAAAAAGGGTGCCAAGACCACTGGAAAGGAGCATACAAATAACCCACGTCCCTCTCCCATCCATGAATTTCCTACAAACATCAGCTGAGTTGGAAAGCAGAGCCACACTTCTCAGGCAGCCACTGTCCCACATTGCTGGGGATGGTGGGAACATCTCTATGAACTGGAAGCCATATTGAGATCAGATAGCAAAAACACATAAAAATAACTTTTCAAACAGCTTCTAATGAAAAATAAGCTTTTTTGCTGGCATTTTCTATTCTTATGTGCTTCCTCCAACATCTTTTCAATTAAGAAATCCACACGAGGGCTACCCACAAATGTTCTCTGCCCCAAGAGCCTCAAACACTTTTTAACACCCTCTTTTCAAACCAGTTATTCAAATGAACAGCTCTCCTTCGAGGTGACTGCCCCGGGCCATCTCCAGCCCTGAGAAATCCGTGTTTTCCTAAACCTTTTAGTGCATCTCTAAGTATGAGAAGCATCAGATAACAAAGACACATAAAAATATTTTTTCAAACAGCTTCTAATGAAAAATAAGCTTTTTGCTGGCACCTTCTATTCTTATGTGCTTCACCCAACCTCTTTTCAACTGAGAAATCCAACAAGAAATCCACAAGAAGGCTACCCACAAATGTTCTCTGCCCCAAGAGCCTCAAACACTTTTTAACACCCTGCATTTAAACCAGTTATTCAAATGAACAGCTCTCCTTCGAGGTGACAGCCCGGGGGCCATCTCCAGCCCTGAGAAATCCGTGTTTTCCTAAACCTTTTAGCACATCTCTAAGTATGACAAGTGTTAATGGTCCAGATCGATCTCGTGTTGTGGCACAACTCTTCCCTTAACAAAAAAGTCAGAAGGGACCAAGGAAACCTCAGAGGAAAGTATAAGGCTGAAACACAAATCTTAACCCTCTCTTGGGAAAGGGGAGGCAAGGGAAAACAGGAAGGATTAACTCCCCTGCAAGGTAAGGAAGAGAAACAAACAGTTCTGCGTATTTCACATGGTCACAAAGCCCACACAGATGCACAAAAACCACACTGGAATGAATTTGGAGAGCCCGTGCTCTTACCTCTGCGTTGCTCAGTAGTTCTCCCTGAGGTTTCACAGCAGAAAATGCTGTTGAATTCCAAAAGGACCTGCCTGAATTTAGGGTGCAATCCGACTAAGGACTTCCACCTGATTCTTCTCCATGTGAGGAGCACAGCTAACAGACTCTAACTAGACGGGGAATTTGCAATTTTGGACGATCATGAGGACCACCTGGCAGCTTTTTAGCTTTCCTTGATGCATCTGTTTCAGACAAATGTGGGAACACAGGTTTGCTAACTTAGGCTGAGTGCCTCAAGGTAGAACTTTTACAAAATACTTTTAAGTCTTCTCCTATTTTATAAAAAAGAAATATAAGTTATCAGGGCAGCACTGAAACTCTGTATTGTTTATCTCAATCTGGTAATTTTAGAAATCACCTTGCTCACACTAGGAAACGAGTGTGGAATATCAGGGGTGAGAGATCAAGAACTGCAATGCTTTACACAGAGAGTTTTTAAAGTCAGCTTTTGCTAGGCATTAAAAAACAGTTCTCCACTACTGAGTCTGTATCTTAAAAATGGTAATCACCACCTGGCATACTCCAGAAAACCGAGAAAATGAGGCTGCACTTTCCATTTAGGCAGCACATCAGCAAGGGAGGGAACACATCCATGTGCTAATGCAGGCAGACACATGGAAAGAGAAAGACACGGAGTAGTTTAGAGGGCATTATATAATAATTGTTGGCAAGTGTTGGCTTTTTAACAGCGATGGCTTCAGAAATTGGGCAGCAACCCATCAGCCTGCAGGTGCTGAGGGGAGAATAAATGACTTATTTGTGCCTGCTGCTCTCTCTCAGGAGAGATGCTGCATTGTGTCATTCAACTGGCTGATCTCCCCAGACAGGTTTCTCCAACGACAGGATTCTAGTGCCCAGAGTGTTGGTTTGCTAATGAGGAGATGTGGCTCCTCTGAATTGATATTTCCATATGCTGAGCACACAGGGATACCCTTGGGTGGCCACAAGGAGAACCATCTCCTAATTAATTCACCCACACATCTCCTCTCTCGGCTACATCTGTACACATCAGCACTGACACCAAATTGTCTGTTAACTTTATCAGAAGTATTTCCTTTCCCCGAATTTCCCAGGGGCTCTATCAATACCTCTGTCCCTAAATAAAAGTGGCAGGAGGATGTAGAGTGAGGATCCAGTGACTCCCCTATTTGGCATTTCTCCAGTGCAGCCAACGGTTCAAAGTGGTTATTAAAAGGTCAGAGATCGCTCCAATTGACAAGGCACCAACTCCAAGTGACACTCAGCCAAAAGTGCTAATGGAAATGGAGACAGAAATTGGAAATTCTGGAGGAGACACTTTGACAAGCTCAGCTGACTAAAGATCCCTGAAGGCAGAAAAAGAACTAACATAACTCAGTGTTTTAAAATTCCTAAAAACAAACAGGGAAACACACAGATGTAGGCATGGACAGACCAGTATTCAAGAGCATTTTGAAAAATATTTTCGTGGTACAAGACTATAAAAAGGCAAATGTCTTCAATTTGATACTGCAAGAGGGTGGTTTTCAAGAAAATGCAAGTTTCCCTTCCTTTACCACCTCTATACTCAATGTCTTTGCTTTCCGAGTGGAAAAAAACCAAACAAAACGCAACCCTGTTAAAGGGATCACATTTAATGAAAAGGGGCTGAAAAGGAATTCTGACAGCATCAGATGTCGAGAGTTGATGCCATTCCTTATATATTATTGTATTCAGAAAATCCTACAAGTTCTCAGCCAGAGAAAATTCCCTGACTTAAAATCAATACCCAACTAAAGTCCTTTATCCTGACAGTAATTGCTGTTTGCATGCAAGGCTGCTGCATATGCCTTCACTGGGAGAAAAACTAAAAAGAGTTTCCTTAGACGGGCAGAAAAACAAAGAACTCGGATGTGTGCTCTTAGCACTTCTGTGCTGGATTGGGAGGAGGTGATAATGGCCTCATCCCGTGAAATTCGGGTGAAACAGCTCTAAATCTCCTCAGTGAGTGCAAATCTCCAGATCTCAACGGCCTGCATGGGTTGTTTGTGCCCACTGATACGGAATTCTTCATGTGAGCCATGGAATTCCTCATGTGAGTCACAGAATTCCTCATGTGAGTCATGGAATTTCTCATTGGAGTAATGAAATTCCTCATGTGGGTCACGGAATTCCTCATGTGAGTCATGGAATTCCTCGTGTGAGTCACGGAATTCCTCATGTGGGTCACGGAATTCCTTGTGTGAGTCACGGAATTCCTCATGTGAGCCATGGAATTCCTCGTGTGAGTCACGGAATTCCTCATGTGAGTCACGGAATTCCTCGTGTGAGCCATGGAATTCCTCATGTGAGTCACGGAATTCCTCATGTGAGTCACGGAATTCCTCGTGTGAGTCACGGAATT
>JBBMKD010000194.1:10840397-10863820 GCA_037834095.1 Argya squamiceps
CCTCTGTGAGCTACAGAATTCCTCATGTGAGTCATGGAATTCCTCGTTTGAGCCATGGAATTCCTCATGTGAGTCACGGAATTCCTCGTGTGAGCCATGGAATTTCTCGTGTCAGCCATGGAATTCCTCGTGTGAGTCACGGAATTCCTCGTGTGAGCCATGGAATTCCTCATGTGAGTCATGGAATTCCTCTGTGAGCTACAGAATTCCTCATGTGAGTCATGGAATTCCTCGTTTGAGCCATGGAATTCCTCATGTGAGTCACAGAATTCCTCATGTGAGTTGTTATAAATACCCATTATAACGTTGGCTTTTTCACAAATATTAAGATGAATGCTGTATGTATAATGTTAAAATAACTCTGCTGTAAGGATACAGTTTTTTATGTTTTTGCTCAGACATGGTAGTGGAATAACTGATACATTTATGCTGCAATTGAACCGTCTGCTTGGTTGGGATAACACCCAGTGAACATTTGATGAAAATCCCTGTTATTGAAATGCCAAATATCAGCACCTGCTGTCTGAAGCGAGCATGGACCAAGACCCAAACTGGAGGTGACAATAAAACCACAGCCAAGAAGTGTTCATGCTCTAAAAAGGCAAACCCAAGGAGAGGCCATGCTAAACAGCTCCTGGAACATGGAAATTAGTTTGTAGAAAAGCATGAATATGCATACTGGCCTATGAATATGCAACAGGATGATGTAATAGAAAAGGTATTTAAGGAATGTGTCCGAAGATGATAGGTGTGCTCTTGGCTGAATGACAAAAATAGTAACTGTGCTCTTAGCTAAGTACCAAACACCCTGCCATTAACCCTTTCCTTTATTATCTCTCTCCTATTGTCTTTTTATTGAACTTTTTAAATTTTACAGAGAAAGTAAACCTCGTTTTTCACACAACTATGCTCTTGACAAGGCTGCTTTAAAACTGCGTCATGGATTTCAGGGACCTGTTATAAAACCTTTGTAAAGAAGAAAAAAACCCCATGGCCTCCCCAGAAACAATCTTTAGTAATGATCTTACTTATTTTACTTACTTTCTTCTTATTTAGAAATAATCTTAAAGTAATGTCAGGGCAGGCACATACACCAATAAATCCATCTGGTGACTATTTCTACATCCTCTGAGGACTGTGAGTAGCTGCAACACGGAGTAACAACTACCAGGAGGAGCTCCCCAGCAGCTGCTCTCAGTGGCTGGCAGGAAGCAGGAGAGCAGCAGATGAACAAACCCTGGGGCAGGGCTGTCCAAAGGGAGCAGAGCAGCACAGGTCTGAATTTCCTTCACTGCAGTGGCAGCAAAACCACCACTACGACGTGGTGCTTCACTTAATTAAGTCAAAAACTGAGACTGCCATGCATATTAATGAGCGCCCTAATGAGCATTAATTTTTGATGTTTCTCGTTAACGAGGATTATAAACTATGACAAATTTCTGTTTGACTGAGTGCCAAAATTCGGGTGAGTGGGGGGTTTAGAATTGTAAATCTGCACGTTTTCCCCAGGGCGTTGGAGCTCTGAAAGCTTGCATGCCAAAGAAGAAATATAAATGTCACAACAGGCCATATCATCCGCTGCCCTCCCACACGTGTCAGGGGACAAGCACTGGCATCTTTCCAGGAGAGGCAATTCAGATTCAAAGAATTAATAAAGGAAGTACCCAGCTCTCAAATGGTAAAAAATGAATTATTCTTCTCTCATTGAAAGCAATGAAAATTCTTTAATATTGAGAGCTGTGTGTGAGCAGGGGTGAACTCACCCCTCTGAGCTGTGTTTGTGCAAACACTGGGACTTTGTGCAGGTGCAGAAAACGTGCAGGTTTCTGTCTGTTGTCATAACACTGGCATGAATAAACTAAGCAGCTTTCAAAGATTTACACATCTCAAAAAAAAGAAGGTCTGGCTCGTGCCACACACAAGAAATTCTAGAGGATAACAAACCCATATGGATATTCCATGCAGATATTTTAGGGGTTTTTTTTAGGGTTATTCTATGCCAGCTGGACTTGGTGATTCTTGTGGGTCCCTTCCAACGAAGGACATGCCATGATTCCATGGTTTTGCTCCTGTACTGATTTTTACACAGCTCCATCACTAAAACACACTCTTGGTGTGTCTAAGACACTGCTGCATGTTGTTCATTTGAAGAGAATCAAAGCAGTTTCTTTTAGTTTCAAATTCCTACCTTGGTTTTGTTCTAATTCTATCACAGTCAAGCACCACTTGGAAGATGATAAACATAAAAAACAGCTGAGGCTTATCTGTAATTCTTGCACCTCACTGGTTCAGATGGAAGAAACTGGTGGGGAAAGAGTTTTATTCTTAAAAATAAATTAAGAAAATGGTAAATGAAGAGGAGGAAAGCTGCAAAGTCATCTCAGGGGAGCCTGCTCTGCTGCAGTTTCACCAAAATCCTCCAGCAGTTCACTGCTGCACTCCACCTCCCCCATTTAACCACCCTACAATGTGAGATCCAGACTGGTACTCACATTGTGATCCTTGTAACCAAAACTCAGGCTTCATAAAAAGTGACTTTTCAAAGTTATTCCTATTTCAGAATATTTAAAATGAGAAACTTTATGAGGTTTTTCCCTTTATTTTTCCTCAGTGTTTCCTTCTAAGCATCACTAAAATCTGTAGTGACATTTTGCATTGTTATAATCTGGTGCTCAGAAAGGAAATACACCTTTTTTTAATAAATTTTGAAAACTATACTTTTTCCCAATAAAATAAACAAGAATATTTATTTTATAATAAATATATATTATAAAATAATAAATTCAAAGAATAAATTTAGCAGTGTCCCTATTTGCCAAGGAATAAATTCAGTAGTGTCCCTATCTGCCATCCACCCCCACTTCCCCAAAAACCCACCTAAACAAGCACAAACAACACATAACTTTCAAAAAAACTGCTGTCCATGAGCCAGCAGCTGAGGGGGGTGTCTGGCAGGCACACAAGGTCACCCAATTCACCAGAACACACGTGGCAAAGCTCTGTGATCACTGATCTTCTGTGCTGCACCTCCTGCTGACACCCCACAAAAGCCTTTGCCTGCCTGGTTACTTAATTTAATTGATTTTACCCTGGATGTGCTTGAATAGATTTGCTCCCCTTGCTGCTCTCACTGCTGTTCATAAATTAGAAAATGGATTTTTTTAAAAAAACCCCACTACTCTCCTCTCTGCACATCAGCCAGTCCTGAATTGCCATCTGATTTTCTCTGTGATTGCTGACACTTTTGGACAGCAGAAATATTTCTGACACTCACACTAAACCAACCTGGGTGTTTTATACCTGCTGGGAGTCTTACAGTCCTCTCTCCCCAGCTGGGAAGGTGGAAATAATGTTGGCCCTTTCCAGTGATCCACGACAAATTTTCATTTCTATTTTCATTCCCTTCCTATTGGTTTGCCTTTGATTTCTGTTTTGATGTTGTTTCCAATAATCAAAATAACAAACCCAGCTTTTTGCTGGCATCTTTCAAAACTATCATCAAATTATGTTGGTCTCAGCATCCCAACAGGACAGTTCAGAAAGGCCTTCCATTAATATTCACAGGGTAGGATCTCAGTCAAAAGAAAAATGAATTAACTTGCAACTGTTGCTGAGGTCAGGAAGGTCATTGTGATTGAAATATATCATCATTCTTCTGTCAAAGTGAACGATAACTGATAGCAAGATTTTCTAATTATCCCCCATATTATAAATATTATGGAAGGGTTAATTATATTTTTCTTTGGAGCTGTGGAAAAATTGGGTCTAAGTAGATTAAACAGCAAATCAACAAACACTGAGCTAAAAGTCACCAGCTGTCCCAGGTGAATATTGATGATTTTGGTGACCAACTTCACCCTGGAATCTGTCATTAAAAAAAACCCTCACATAGTTTTTATCAACCTGGGATAGCAATGGGGGCCACTCCTCTCAGTTAATCTCCCTCTTGCACTTCTGGAAAGGAGGGAAAAGGAGATTAGTAATTACAAAAATCATATATTGGAGAATATTTTTCCAACTGACCTGGAAATACACTTTTTATGAAAGAATCAATAATGGTATTTTCCCAATTTTAGTGCTTTAGACAGTGATTTGGTAGAAATATGGAGATCTCTTGGAAAAACCACCAACTGCTACTCAAAAAGGCCCCTCATTTTCAGGAGGATGAAATCAGAATTGCTGTATCTTGCAATAGATGGCTGATTTATCTGACTGAGGTGTGATTCCTAATTATAAAAGGTATGAGTGTGTTTATGGAAGGGGGAAGGAAGGTTTTCCACCAGGAAAAAATCTTCCTTCAAGATTCCAGGAAATTTGCCCATGCAATTATCAAACTATCACTTGTGCCTATTGCTTGGAAGAGCCACTAGACCTAATTTAAAAAAAAAAAAAAAAAAAAAAAAAAAAGTGATGTTTTTATCTTGATTTAAATGTTTTTGTCTTGATTAATGGACTTACACTGCTGAGGACAGCTCAGATGATCTTCACCTCTGTCAACACATATAGGAATCAGCTCCGAACATGCTGAGATTCATTAGTTCACAGATGTCAGGAATCAGGGGCAACTTGGGGAAAAAAAAACCCACAAAAATCCCCATGACAAACCAAACAACAAACCCCCAAACCCCATTCCTGCACTGTGCACAGGCTCACAAACACAAAAATCTGCCAGAGCAGTGTCTGCTCCCCATTGCTGCCCTCCATGAAAGCAAAGCAGTGAAGGCACCAGGACAGAAAACGTCTCCTGTGACTGCACATTTCAGACTCGATCAGTGTCTGTGTGACCGTGTGTGCAGGGACACATCTGCCCCATCCTGCAGGGAGAACAGGGCTGAGCTGAGCCCTGGGCGCCCACCAGGGCCCTCCCTGGGGACAGGGCTGCGGTGTCACCCTGGGAAAGGCAACTGAGCTGCAGGGAAATGTTGCTAGAGAACACGGAGTGAAGGACACTCAGTTGTCAGAGCAAAAAGAGGGAGAGCATTTATTTTCCACTTCGAGATATATCTATATCTATCTATATCTATATCTATATCTATATCTATATCTATATCTATATCTATCTATATCATATCTATATATATCTATATCATCTATATCTATATCTATATCTGTATCATCTATATCTATCTATAGATAGATATTTATTTTAATATTTTTATATACTTCTTTATATTTTATATTTTTATATTTATATAAAAATAATATCTAATTATATATAATTATATACAATATGTATTTTAATATCTATTATAATATATAATAATATATTATATAATATATCATATATTATATAGTAGATAATATTGTATATAATACATATTATTTTTATATATATTATATGGATATATATATATTATATTTATATATTTTATATATATATGTAGGTTCCGGGGTTTGACCAGAGATTGGACAAGGAGGCTGACACCTCTCTGACCCCCACTGGTCAAACTAAAAGTCTATCAATTGTCTCTCCCCCACAGAAGAATGTAAGCAGTCGCTTTTGTTTACCTAAAAGCCCGTGAAAAACTTCACTACAAAAAATGCAAACATCAAAAGGCTGAAAAAGACCAAGACAACAGAGAAAGGCAGGGAAGTGACAGGAATGTGACAGGGAGGCAGCTCTGCAGGGGCTGGCAGCAAGGGGACACCCTAAAAAACATCCCCAGCCTGAGGCAGGAGATGCCCTGCTGTCCTTCCCCTCAGTGCAGCCCTTTCCCCTGTCCCTCCTCCAGCACAGCCCGGCGATAATCAGCAGTTTAATGTGTATATAATATAAATATAAACTGTGCTGGCACCGTGTGGATCACTGTGGCTTTCCTCAGCCAGCAAGGGCGGGTGCAGTGGTGCATTCCTGGCTCCCAGCACATTCCCACTGAGATCTGCTGCCAGGGCAAGGGGAATGGGATCAGCATCAAAAGCTGCTGTCTTTGTCACCTCACCCCCTTTAAATAAATAATAACAGAGGTTGTTCTCACTGTAGTTACTGAGAGGACACTAACTTTAATGGATATTGCTACAGCCCAGGTCAATAGATAAATGGTTGGTGTTTAACAGAGCTCTTAGAGCGATTTCTAAAAGGAGAAACCCACATTTAAACCTCCCAATTCATGAACAAAAGCTGTAGTGAAATTTAGCTTGGCATTGGCTGGGCTTTGTGAGTTAAAGGGATAAACTCCATTAATTTTCTGCTGATAAAATGTTATTTCAGCTCATTCTATTGTCTACTTTTCCCTTGCCAAGATCTCCAATTCTTTTTTTTTTCTCTTACTACTGCTATCTGTGCTAGAGGCTACATAAAACCCAAGCTAGGCAGTGGAATATTTCCTTTATTGCCTGTTGATAAAGTGGCACTCTGCAGGGATTGCTCCATACAATACCCTGCAAGTTGCTGCTGATGTGCTGCCATGACTTTGCACAACAGGATTGCAAGAAATGCCCCCAAACTTGCATCTATTCCAGTCTCCAAACACTGAGATTACCCCAGAGTAAAGAAACACCACCAGACATTCACGTAAATGTGTATTCATTTGGACTAGAAACTTTCTTCTAAGATAAAAAAATAACATTTTAACAATTACAATATTCTGCTTTTAACATTTGTGACCAAACAGTTGGGCTGCTACATGAGATCACAGTGAATCAACCCAAAACTGATTTAACTGATTTCCTTTGCCAAGCTGAGTGACAAGTTGAAAACTGAAGCAACCAATTATGTTTTGAAAATAGTTGCCTCAAATAGTTGCCTTTCTAAAATAGTCCCTGAGTCCATGATGTAGAACAGAATTAAGAAAGATCAGCACCCCTCCATCTTGCAGATAAAACCATCTCTCTTGCAAAAATCTCAAAAAAAGAAGGAGGATATAAATTCAGGACTCTGCTAGAAGAAAATGCAGTTTGCACTTCTGACAACTTGACGTTAACAGGGAAATATCAGCTAAGAGACAGTAATGTAAGGGAAAGAGGATAGAACAGCTAAGGTGAAGAAAACAAAGCTTTGCAAGAATGGCTCTGAGTGCTTTCTCTTACTTCATATATTTAAGGCTACCAGTAAGTGTGCTAATGAAAAATCATTAGCTGATGATATCAGGTTGCCTGATCAATAACTCAGAGGAGAAACTGAGTATCACACAGAACTCCAGGATGAAAGTTGAACAAGAAGCATGTAAGAACTACAATGGTTCTGCTGTGAAGTGGAAGCTGGAGAGAATTGAGGAAGACTTGGGTGTGTGGCCACAGAGGTGACAAACACGGGCAGGGACACACAGGTACCAGTGCAACTCTCCAAGCACTGAGGGGAATTCAAGGCTGGGAACAGGAATTCAAGTCTGACTGATGGTTGTTGTCATTACATTTCTCATTGAAGAAAATCTCTTAAAGATAAATGTCGGTTTTGCCCCCAAATTAACAGGTTTGTATTGACCAAAAAACTGGCTGAAAGCAAAAACTAGGGGGAAAAGGATTATCTAAATAAAAACATTCAGCAACAGTCATGGAATAATGGAAACAGCAGCAAAGGAAGGAGCTGGAATTGAATATATTTGTGAATGGCAATATTTTGTATGATGTGGAATTCCAGTTCCATCATTCCAATATTTTGTATGATTGGAGTTCCAATTTCAATTCCCTGCATTGGCAGCCACTGGGAAGCACTGCCCAGCCCAGTGCTCCACTTGGCAGGAGTCACCTTGAGCTGGATGATTCTGCAGGATTAAGGCCCGGGGGAATTCATCATATTTAATATTAAAGACTTTGCTTTGACACAATTTCAATTGACTACAACAAATCAAAGCAAACTCTGCAATAAATGTCTTCATAATGCCTCGTGCTGTAGCTGTGCTTTGAAAGTCCAAAAATCAATAAAAGCAAAATGGTGACATATGTTTGTATTATTTGGAAAGCTAAATGCATGCAAGGGATCTGTCACTGCAGGATTAATAGAGTACAAGATGTTCTGTTTGTTGGGCATCTGATTGTCTCATAATAGGAATTTTGAAATAGCTGGGGATTTCTGCTGGTGCACTCGCAGGTTTATGCCGAATTTCATATTAACAATAAATCATCCTGCATGTATAAGTTCTCTTTTTCAATTTACTGCAACACAACTTCATCAATCCACACGGGGAATGGGCCCATACGCATAATGAGCAGAAATCTGATAATAAAATATTAAGTGAGACAACGAAACCAAAACATTTGAAATATTAATACCAAGGCTTCTAAAATACCCCTCATTGCTATTCAGCCTGCATTTGGTGTGCACACACCTCCTGCATTTGGGTGGAGTGGCAGCAGCAGAGTGCCAGGCAGCCCATCCTAATGACTGCAAAATAATCTACTGGAAATGGGGAAATCCATTTACCCATGATGGAAACAAAAGCAAGATGCATTCTGCTGCGAGGTGAGAGACATTATTTTTACTCCAGTTGGCAAAATCACCTTTGACCAAGTAATTATTCACTACCTGAGGTCCTTTTATATGCACTGAGTGCTCCACAAGGTGGATGTGTTTGTCAGGACTGACCCTTGGTCTGTGTCCCTGCTGATGAGGCAGAGAATTCCTGACCCAGTGAGGTCCCCGTGGTGCTGGACACAGCATGGCCCTGCTAAGCCTGTGTTTAAGTATTCCCTTGACTTCCAGCATCATTTTCCAGCAGAAATTGCAGCCCACACTGAGGTTGGAGCCCCTGCTGACTGGCATGGCCCTCGTCCTTCTGGTGTCTCCTGCAGATCCACATACTCAGACTCCTGGGATTAATCCAGTGTTGGATGCAATTTTTAAATACAATTTCTACATCCAAAACCCACAGGCAAGACTTTTTTCAAGATCTTTTTGGTAGTTTTGGCTTTTGGTGTTCCACAAAACACAGCTCTCCCATCCCATGCAAATAAGCTCACGAGTTGAGTAATTCTCCTCAGCTAACCAGGATCATATTTACTTAACTGATGTGAGCAGACAAAGAAAAATATACCAATTGCTCAATGTGTGCAAAATTTATGGTTTGTAGCTAACATAATGTGTTTAACAATTTTATCCAAGTTTCAATCTAGGACAAAACAAATATGTTCACATAATCCCAAGCAATATTGTAGCAGTTGCCTGCAGTAAGTGATTTAAAGTTTTAATTAATCATTAAATACACTGTACACATACAGGTTTATCTTTTTAAATAAAAATATGCAAAACTTCCAGAGTCATTAACAATTTAATAAGCTGTTTAAACAAGAGAAGTCTTTGAAATGCTTGATCTGTGCCTGTGCCTTCTAAGCAATCATGCAATGATTTATCATTTCCACAAATTGCTTGTCAGCTGGACCAAAAAGACATGTTCTGCAATTATCTCCACTCTGAAAAGGATCTATATAATCCTCATATCAATGCCTACAAGAAGCATGTGGGATCAGGTTATATATATTTTTCATTGAAAAAATGTTAATTGGCCTGACCTATGTCATTAAGAGTTGCAGAGAACCCAAGGAAAAAATGTTCTACTGCCAGACCACAGAGCTTAAATGTAATATCTACATTTTATTTGCAAGAACATAAACAAACAGCAATAATGATCAAGTGGTGCACACTGGGCTTGACAGCATAAAGTGAACTGTGGGACACCACTCATGCAATTTTATATTGCCAAAAGGTCATCCTGTATATTCACTTGCAGCTGGGGGGTATTAACCTGCACATCCACCAGTTTCACCTCCAAATTAAGCTCAGTTTTTGCCAGAGGAGGGTGAGTTAGTAATGAGGATGACCTTCACCATTTCAGAGCCATTTCAGCTGTCCCCTGCCTGAGCCAGAGCTGGCTTGGCATGGCACAAATTTCCCATGTGAGTGAAACAGCAGAGCTGCAGCTCAGGGCTCCACTTCCCTGGTCTGGGTATTGAGCAGGGAGCAGAGGCAGGGAAGATTCTCTCCAACCCTTGCCTAAATTCAGTCTCCATTTGTCCTGTGAAGTTCATGGTGATGCAGCTGATGGCAGTCCATTAAATGAATTATCAGGGTAACAACAGTCTGAGTGAATTTTGTGACTAAAGGCACCAATTGTCATCACTTGACTCTGGTGTCAGGGCAGAGTCACTGTGTAAAACTGAACCCTTGAGAAGTTCAGCTGCAGCCTGCAGACTCTGGAGAAGAACTGGAAATTTGACCAACACCAGGACCAGCCCCATCTGCCTTTAGAATCTGAGTAAAACCATCCAAGAAATTTTGCCCTGTAGCACCCCCTTGCTTCAACAGGTAACCTTTAATATCTTCCTGTTATTGTCACATGGTATTTAGTCAAGAGAGAAGTCTTGCTGCATTTGAAATTCTGATAGTAGTCTCCAAGTGCTTGTTATGAAGACAAGTAGCCATTACTTTACTGGTTTACTCTGAGATATGCATTCTGGTTTTATTGTATTTTTAATTATTTAGTTAATATTGTTAAGGAGAAACAGAACTGGTCTAAAATTTGGCCCCACTGATTCCAATACCCAGTTCTTGCTATGGTAAATGAAACATCCTGGGGAAATTTCTGGATAAAGTGATTAATTTCATCCAAATTCATGGACTTCAATACACTGCACTCACAGCCTAATAATTCAGTCCAAGTTCTATTTTCTGCAACAGCTTATAGAACCTTGTTTTGTAAGCATAAAGTTTAACCATTTTTTTAACTGCAGAGGCAATAATGGTGCTTGTCAGGACTTGCTGGTTTCTAAACACCCACCCTGGCACCTCACCCTGCTGAATCATTACACCTCATTCCCAAATCATTATACTGCATTCCCAGAGTCACTTTGCTTTGGTTTATGTTACTGAAGTAGAGGAATGCAACACAATTCACCTGTCACGGAAAGGAAACTGGAAAACTTTGGGAAGATCTCTGAAGACAATGTGGTGCTTAATAGAGATGTTTGTTCTTAGTTAACCTCATTTTTTTTGTTCTAATTTTATTGTAATTGATTCAGTGCTCTGGGCATTATGAACCTTGTTTTTTTTTCCACTACACAGTGTGCCAATCTCTCATTAATATCAATGAGACATGTGTAATCTTCAAAAGCCACTCAGCTTTTGGCAGGATTAGGATAGCCTGACAAAAGGAGCATTGAAATAGATTTTCAAAAACGACCTGTAGCATTTAGCACTGCAGTGGCCTGCTCTGTGTTATTTGCATGCCTTGCTGAATCTTAACCACAAACTTCACTGAATATGATTCCCTGCAGAGAAGAATGAGTATGCACCTCCCTTGGATACATCACAATTTTGAGGCCAGCTGAGGATTTATGTTTTCTGAGGAAGCAAGGGAGATAACTCCAGCTGGGCTGGAAAGGGAAAGCTAAACCAAAAGAGACAGAAGCAAAGTACTGCATCACTAAGGCAGTGGCATCCAGTGAACAGACTGAAATGGGTCTGAAAAATAAATGGAAGTCTGAAAGCACAGTGTGGAGCTGTGGATCCGGGCTCTTACAGAAGAGTTATACCATAGAAAGGAAATAAAACATCATTTGACTCACATTCCTCACCGTGCCATCCATCCCAGTGGTGCTGCCAGACAAGAGCTAGAGCAGATTTAGCCCCGTGCAAGTTGTCTCCCAAATGCCAGTACATAAATTATGATATTCTGTCCCTATTTGAACACTCAAGTGGCATTGAAGCAGATATTTGTGCCTCACAGTCTCACTCCTCCACCAATATGCAGAAATGGGAATCCTCAGGCACCCACATTTACAAATTAAGCAAACATTATTCTGTAACAAATGACTACACACTTGGAAATTATTTTAAAGCAATCTGAAAAACAGCCTACAGGGGTTCTACAGATTTATTGTGAAACAAAAACAACATTAAACCACAAAACATAGGGGAAAAAACATCATTTCCCATATGTTCAATGTGTGAAATGGATATACAGCCCTTTAGGTAGCAATTGTAATAAAGAAAAGTCATCCGGGTCAAATGGCATATTTCTATTTATTATTAGCATTATTTAAACTATATTTGAGGTGTACAGAGTGCTCTAAGAACAAATAAATATCTGACGGAGCCCTTCCCTGAAAATCACACAACATGCAGCAGGCAAATCAAAGCATAATAACTTTTAAGTTTTTTGCAGCGAGGAAAAATGTCACAACAAAAACAGGTTTCAAAGTTTTTGGCTGTGAAGTGAAAGGCTAATTTAAGGGGGTTTTTTTCCCTTTTTATTACAGAAAAAGCAGCAGTCTGCATTCAGATGGGCTCCTCCACTAACACAGCTGAAGTGACAAACAGGGCTATCTCTAACACCACCAAGCCAACATAAAACAACAAGGAGCCCCATAAACCAGGAGAAACTCAGATCTCATTTGCTGTCTGCCAGCAGTGCACTATATATATATATTTCAGAGCAGCTCACACAGGATGAGGCAGAGTTTCAAGGCAAGGCTCAGACGATCTTGTTGTTAAACTAACACGGAGTATTTTATTAACCACACGTCTGCTTTTGCTGCAGCAAGTGGCAAATCCTGTCTGGGGTTGTTCCCAGAGTGTTTGATACAATTCTGTGTGGGGACAGGTTTTTTTAGCCCCACAAAGGTGAATCAAGCTCTGAGGGATGCCAGCAGCCTCCCAGAAATGGCTTAAGAATCATTAGGGAGATGGCTTGAGTGGAGGTGTTTGGAAAAGGCAAACAGGTTTTAATTAAAGAAGAAAATAACAAACTATACAGAACAAAAGAGTAAAAGCTATGCACAGTGCAGGGAGGTCCCTTGCACCTGCTAAATGCCCCAAAAATGCCCTGAGAATCTCTGTGCTCTCTCTTAAGTATTCAATGATCTAGGAGGGGTCTACCTTCAATCCTCCATCTTACTCCATATACATTACTATATTCTAAACCCTTAAACTCTAAGTTTTCCACCCTGTGACATCACACCCTTCTCTCCAAACTCCACACCCACAACCCCAGTGCTGTCACTCAGTTTTGGGAGCCTGTTCCATGGCCTCAGGTCAATGCAGTGTTTGCTTGGGGGTCAGTGTCTGTGTAGCAAGGAGGTTCTCTTGCATGCAGATGAACCCTAAACTCTTCCAAAATACATAAAAACTAATTTCTGATCCCTCGGGGCACAGCAAGATGTAAAGGAAATCCAGAATGGATCAAAGTGTTACAATTTTACTGTGAGGAACAGGCCATATAGACTGCTAGGGAGAGACTTGGGAGGACCTATGGACACAACACACCTTTTTAGATCTGTGTAACACAGATATATCCAGCACAGAGGGGCACACACATGTATAAATACAAAAAAACAAAAATGACACACTAAAGCATTTCTCTTCTGTTTTTCCCTTCCTCCTTCATGTCGGAATACAATGCACAAAGAAATAATTTTCATTTACAGAAGTGCCATACATAAAAAAAACAATTAAAACATTAGATTTTTCCAAGTAGATGTGATGTAATAAATGAAACTCAGCACTTAGTGAAAAGAAAACAAAATTCCTCAGTCTAACCCTACTGATATGGAGAGCACCAGCCTCCAGGTCTTCTAACTGATTTTTATGGTACCATCCTATTTTTTTCCACCTCATGGTTATCCTCTCCCCAGCAGCCTGTATTAACTACTAGTCCACACCACTGGAAACATCACCTCCAGCCATGCTCACGGGGGCTGATTTTATTTCTCTCAGTAATTTCTGTAATGCTGTGTGTGTATGTGTACAATACCCTACAATACCCAGCATTTCAGCTCAGATTTACACCACACCTCTGCCATTTCCTATATGCAAGTGAATTTCTCCAAATTGGATTTCTGAATATAATGCAAGAACATTTTTTTGCTTACAAAAAAAACAAAACCCCAACTTTGTTTATTAGCAACATAAAATTGTCAGTTGTTTATGCCCCACTTGTAAATACTGGGCCACATTAACATAAACTTGCCAAATGGAGGGTGGGGGGAGAGAAGGTTATTTTCCTTGCAATCCTTCAGCAGGAGATCAAAAGAATAAATAAAATCAAGCATAGTGGGGAGAGTTACTATTCATTCCAGTAATTAATCCCTGGCTGGGAAGAGGAGGCACATGGCCTGGAGGACCATGATCTCCTTATTTACTGCCCTGAGCCTGGGCAGTTCTCCTGACTTCACAGGAGAATGTGTTGGCTCATCTTGTGAAAATATATTGTCAGGCTGTATATTTTAAATGCTGCCTACCCTCCTTGTAAGATTCAAGACCTAATCAATCCTTTATGTTATAACCAGGTGTAAGTCATAAAGGGGTTGTTATTACAAAATTTTATGGAGTGAGGAGCTTGGGTACTCATGTGATGGAGAGGTTGTAACATCCACTGCACCCTCATGTTTTCAGACACTGCTGTCAACATTTCTACCTGCTGGTCAATTTTTAAATATTTTCCATCACTCTGAACTCACTGGTTTCAAATTTGAGAGCAAAATTCTTCAGCCACAGAGAGAGCTGAGTAAGACTCCAGAGTGTTTCATCTTGGAGGCCAAAGCTCACTGTTGGTATGTCACAGCACTGAATTTGAGTTTAAAACCCAAATAGATTCCCTCATAACTGGATTTTATATGCACAATATGGATGTTCCTCTCACATATTTCCTGCAGTAGTCTTTGCTCTCCTCTCCAAATTCCAGCAAACCTTTAAGTCCTGCACACCAAGCCCTAAATTTGGGCGTGTCTCACTTCCAAAAATAGTTATTTTTGTCCCAGGTGTTTCTGACTCCTCTGAAATTTGTCAGAGTAGTTGTAACTCAAAGGATCCAGTCCCCACCCACAGAAATTGAAAAAAAAATTAGGGCAAGACAAGATCCCAGGTATCCACAGTGCTATTACTATTATCTTGATAAAATAGCAGGGACACACATTCTGCCTGTCACAATTAAGGTGATAAATGCCTGTTTCTTTGAGGCTTGTTTGGAAGTCAATTATGCAGATTATTTCTAGAATACAGACAGATGGTGTTTTCCCCCATATGAGACAATCAAGTTGAACTTTGATATGTGCATAAAAATACTGTAATTTGTCAAGCTCCAATGGGGCCATTTTATCACAGATAACCAAAAGACTATATGGATTTTTGTGTTTGCCTCTTTTCGATTAACACAGTCTATGTTTCTTTTTATTCCAATTTTTTTTTTCTTTTTTTTAATGAAAGCTTTGCTATGTTTCATCTTGAAGCCAAATATTGATCTTTCAATTTAGTCTTCAGGTTTTGATTAACGCAGAAGGTTGCCAAGTGAACGGCTTTTTGTTTGTTTGCTGTTAATTCTTTTTTTATTATTCACTTGCTGCAGTAAATCTTGCTTTTATTGTCCAAGCACTGAAAGGAAAAAATGGATTGATTTGAGCCCCTAAATAATTTACAATGCAGAGCTTTTTGAAAAGACTGATGCAATGTTGACCTTCATTTTTGCCCCTTTTCTTGTTGACAATAGAACATTTTTGATTGACTTGAAAGGAAAGAAAGGAAGAAGATTGATTTTGACATGTTAATCATGGTTTAATTCGACTAGAGCTTTAGAGAATGAGTGTTTAGTTGGATGTTTTTAACAAAAGAAAAATAAGCTGTTGTAAGTGCGAGCATTATTATAAATATTTTCCTTGTCATTTTCATTCTCTATCAGGCTAAATTTCATGCTCCTATTTAAAAACTGAGTTATATTTATTTTTTATTAACAAATCTGACGGCCTCAATCCCTCTTCATCCACTCCATAATACGTTTGCTAAGCAATAAAAACAACCAGAAAAGCTCTGACAAACGTAGGGAAGGATGGTCTGAAACAGACTGGGAGACAAAAATCCTATTTTCTTGTAGAGAGTTTTTTTATATCATTGTGGGCAAGTGATTTGGGCTCCCAGGGAAACAGAGCCAAGGCAAAACAGGAGCTCCAACCCAATCCAAATCAGGAATGCCTTGAGCCTGTTTCCAAAGGAAAACAAGACATCCAGGCTGTACATATTAACCAAAGAGCAAATTCAGAACATATCTGGTCAATAATAGATGCTGTCCCTGCCTCTCTGAGGCTGAGGGTTAGAGGGGGTAAGATAAATAACATCTGAAATAACATCTGCCTAAGCAAGGAATGGTTTGAGGTCTCTCGACGGAAACACAAGGTATTGTTCTGAGAAATTTCAGATACTTGGCAGCATTGCCTGGAGTACAGAGCACAAATAGCTGGTTAAAAAAAATCATATATAGGTTTAGATGCAGCCAGGCACTGAGCCAACAGGTATTTGGGTGGAACATTGTACCTACTCCAGCTGCCAGAGGCACGAGGTGGATTATCAAGGTTCACAAGGAGACGTGGATAGCAGAGTCACTAAACCCCACAACACTTCTGCAGAACACATCAACAGCCACTTCAAACACCTGCTCTGCTCAAGCTACTTGCCAAAGTGCCTGAATATTTTAAAAGTTTCCTCTCAGCCTGAAAGAGCAATCTCAACAGCTCCAAGGCAGAAAGTTGCTCTCAGGATATTAATGCTGCCAGCTCTGACACCATCCACCTTCCAGCAGCAAAATGCTGCTGTATCCCACCAGCCATGCTGGGCTGGGCACTCACCAGTGAACCTGGCAATATTTCTAGCTTTTTTTTTTTTGTTCTGGTGATTGTTTATGTTTCTGGATATGCACTACCTTCATTAAAAACCATGCACTTCATTAAAATTCTCCAGATTTTTAGCTGGCCTCAGGTTTTTGCTAAGAAAGAAACCTGGATCCATATAAATAAAATATTATGTGAAAGTAATAAATATTTAGGTTTTCTCTTGCAAATGTACTAGCTCATTTTCACTCCAATAGAATATAATACCAGCACTCAGGGGTCTGGTAATGCATTGTTACACCTGCCAGACGTGCAGGTGTACGAGCTCCATGTGCTAAAGAGTATAATGATCTTGTCTTAGAATACAAATTAAATCAGGCCATTATCTCAGTGAAGTTCTGATCCATCAGTGTGACTATTCTGATAGCAAATATCACCACAGAAGTAGTAAAAGCTGAAGACGTGCCTAACTGTTCTGGACTGGAGCCTAAATTAAATTTCCAAATAGAATAACATATGCCTTGAATGTTAAGCTCCCCCTGAAGTCAACACTACCCTTATGGACCACTTTTTTCCAGACTTTGCATTTTTTTAATGAAATCATAATTTTAACAAAATACAATCTCTCTTCTAGTAATTAACAACTTACAATCAAAAAAAAAAAAGCCCTAAAAATGAGTAAGCCTTATGCCTTTCAATCATGAATTCTTATTATCTCCATTCTATCCAGATGTTACTGAGACTAATAATTTTCCCTGTGTGAATAATATGTGTACGTGGTAAGCACAAATGTATTCTGCTTCTCTCCATGATGTTTGATGCTCACAAAAAACTTGTACCAGTGGTGAGGTCTCTGCAAGGGTCAAGAAGGCTAAATGATAGGTTATACTAAATTTGGACAGTTTACACGCAGAAAAAAGCCTGAAAAACATGAACTGTATGTCTAGAAAAGAAATACACCTTATTTTATTGATAGTTACTCTCATAGCAAAGATAGTTGCTCTATTCATAGCAAATAGTTGGAAACAGAACATCCCAGTAGACTTAACTTCTTCAGAGAATATAAAAATATCATTTTTACAATTGACTGTGTCTCTTTCTTTTGCACACCTCTTTGGCTGGAGCAGAATCTCATTTATGCCATTGGGTCCTGGATCAAATATCACAGATGTTTGCACTTCCTTTCCTTCTCTGTTTTCTCTGAAAGGTAGAGTTCACCACTGTCCTAGGATAAAAATGCACCTTCATCTCACCAGTTCTCCAGCCCTGCAGGCCACTGAGCCAACTGGGAGCACTCAAACACAGACACAACTGCTTTCTCTGCATTAACTTGGCAAGAAACAATATTAAAAAAAAACCCAACGCCAAACATTTGTTGATGGGGATGTGGAGGGTGAGAAGGACCAACAGCTTCAACAGGGCAAAGGCCAGTGCAGCAGCAACAAGGCACAGCTGTTACATTTATTTCTTTTTGCCAGAGTTGGTATTTCTTGTTCAGACTCAGATGTTTATTAATTCTTATCTCTGTTCCTGTCTCACAAACTGTGAGCTCTACAGAACTTCTACCTAACAATGTAAAAATGGAGCCAGATCTCTCTCCTTACAGGGCCTTTTAAGGATAAACTTTCCAATTAAGAAATGACACCTTAATTATTTTTACTTTTAACCCAATAACCAACCACCCGTGGCTGCAATGTGGATTTTTCTATCCAATTACAAAACACCACCCAAACCCATGAAGAAGGTGAAGAAGAAGGACAAGAAGAAGGTGAAGAAGAAGGACAAGAAGAAGGTGAAGAAGAAGGACAAGAAGGACTCAGCCTCCACTCTAAATCCTCCATCTTGCTTTATATATATAATCACTATATTCTAAACTCTTAAACTCTAAGTTTTCCACCCTGTGACATCACACACTTCTATTCAAACTCCACACCCACAATCCCAGTGCTGTCACACAATTTTGGAAGCCTTTTCCAGGTCAAATGCAGTGTTTGCTTGGGGGTCAGTGCCTGTCAGCACAGAAAGCCCAAAATTCTCAGACCACAGAAAGTCCAAAATTCTCAGTGCCCAGGGTCCCAGGGCCTGTTCTCTGTCCTGCTCCATCCCACTCCCCTCCTGAATTCTGATCAGACACTGAGCCCACAATCCCTCCATGCATCAACAACCCTCAACTCACAGCTGGAAAAATCCATTGTAGTCCTTCAGTGCTTCAAGGAGAAGAAGCACAGAACATGGAAGGATGAGCACATGCTAACAGAGAAATCTACAAAGTGACAAATGTAGGGGTTTCTTAAAAGCACATTCATTTTTTGAAAGCACGCCGTAGATGGAAGGAGATGCCAGTGATGTGCATTTTCAGTAAACCAAATTCATTATCCTCAAGTGAAATAATCAAAAAACTGATTAATTTTGCACATCCTCAAAACAACTTGTTCTATTTCCAACTGTGTGTAAGTTTACAAGGACAAATCAGACCCTTGAAACTAACAATTTCCTTTTTAAGGGTGTCCTTGAAAGGGTGCAGCCATATATGAGTTACAGATACAAAGAAAGGAAAAAAAAGCCCTGTAAATAACAAAAGTCAGGTTGAATGTCAGACATGGAAAACATACATGCAACTGCTGCAAAATAAATTACTGTAGTCAAAGGTGCTCCTTAGACTCAAGAGCTCATATGGCAGTCTCTTAAAGGTCAACACTGAAGGCAGCCACATTAGAAATGAAGTTGAAGAATATGAAATCCAGTGTTCAAATGATTTCTTTGCCCAGGGTCCTTATTAGAAAGGTAATCTCTTTTCTATCACTGTTTAACAACATATCATTACTAGTGAAGTGTTTTAAAATACCTGGAGTGCAAAAGATTATATTTAAAACCAATTCATTCTATTACATCCTGGACAATATGTAAAAATGGGAAAGAAATTATGGAGATGTTAATTTTACCGGCAATTTTGTAACACTACTTGAGAGAGAGAGAGAGAGCGCAAACAGCCCTAACTCCTAAAATTACATTGCAACTATAGTCCATTTTATCGTGTGAAAATTACTGATAATAATTTATCTGCTGGTTTTAAATAAAGCTTCTTGGACTCTCTTACACACTGTCCTTCCCCGCTCTTTTTGCTCTCAAAAACAAGCTGTGAATTGCCCCCCAGGTGAATTTTTCCCAATGCTGGTAGTTCCAGAGTTAGAACCATGCCTGGCATGACAGAAAGTTTACATGAAAAGTCAAGGTTTTGATGAATGTCACACTTGAAAGCCAATTAAGTGAGCTGAAAGGAAGACACAATTTCCCATTGTCTAATTGCCTCACAGCACCTTCAAGGTAATAAATTTGTCACGTTGAATTATTAATGAGGAACGAATATTTGACTCGAAGCCTTGAATAGAAAGTAGTTCATTATCAGCTGGCATTGTTCCTTCCAAATAAAAGAGGGGCACTCTGGGAGTTAAAGAAAGTTGTCAGGGAAATCTCTCCCTCACATCACTGAATGCACCTTTTACATCCTGCAAACGTTCCAATGAGGGGGAAAAAAATTATGGTGCCTTAAATTCCTAATTCTCTTTGGCCTTTTCACCCTGACAAATAAACTTCCATTTGGACTCCCCAAAACACGAGTTTAAACTGCATCACTCCAGACACGAAGGTTGGAAAATCTTTTAGAACTGGCCACATAAAAGTAGAAGGAGCACAATAAAGCAGGGGTTTGGGTTTATGTGGCTCTTAAAGGCTTTTCTGTCTTATCTCCCCTGCAAAGCACTGCTCACACACCTGCTGGAGCTGGGGAGACAGGGACATCAGGATATTTATCCTTAATCTGTGCTTTCTAAAGAAAAGGTGATGCCCTTGAAAAGCATTTATATCAGCACAGAAAACCTTTGTAATGGAGGAGGACTCTCTGCTCCACATCCTGTGCACAATGAGAGAAAAAATGGAACACTCCTGGAATTCCAGAAACTTGGATTTTGAGAGTTTAGTATATAGCATATATTTTAGTATATAGTATATGGGGCAAGGTAGGAGATTTTGGATGTTGTCTGGGTTCTTCTTCTTCACCTTCTTCTTCCTCCTCCTTCCTAAGTTTGAGTGGTTTTCTGTAAATCTGGGTGGTTTTCTTTAATTGGTTGACAGAGTCCACATTGCGGACTTCAATTAGAAATAATTAAGTTTTAAAGTAAAAGCAAAAATAAAATTTTTAAACTTTAAAGGGTTTAAAGTAAAAATAACTTAGGTGGCATTTCATAATTAGATGGATTGTTCCTGAAAAGACCTTGTAAAGGATAGAGAGGTGCTCCATTTTACCTCTGTTCTCTAACTTGCTAGTCAGAGCTCACAGGTCATAGGACTGTAATATAGATAGGAAATAATAAATACCAAGTCCAAACACACAGAACTGTGACTCCTGTGCCTGACCTTAATCCTTTATTATTACTATTAATTATAATTATTAATTATTATTAATCCTGACCAATAAAAAAATTTTTAAAAACACCATCACAGAATCCAGGTCCTTGGTTTGGTGTAAGATCAAACGATGAAATTGGGTTCATTTGGGAATATTCTCACTTTCTCAGCAGCCCAGAGTGGCCAGGCAGTGTCTGGGAGCCCTCCCAGACCACTGGAAGGATACACCCTGCCCTCCTTTGCTGCTGTAAACTGCTGCAGCATCCTCCACTGCATCCCTGCTACTCCAGAGCTTCATCGTGGGGCACAGAAGAGCAGTGGAGAAGCCAAATTCCTGTTTTACAGAGCTCTCAGTGCAGCAGCTTTGGGCATTAACAGACCAAACCTTGTTCTCCTTGGGCAAGAGCTAAAGTGCTGTTAAGACTCTTTAGAGATGCAACATTTGCCAGGGAGGTTTGTTGATCTAAAGAGGGGCTTGAGAGGCCTGTTCCAAATTCCAGTTTGAGCCCCGAGCAAGAAATCTCTCAGGCACTGCTGGCACTCCAGCAGGGCTCTGCAGAGAGGAGGATGCCTTGGGGCTTCAACAGCTTTAATTTTGCAATGAATTTGACTTGGTGTCTTTCATGTATGCACCAGCAAGACCTGCAGTAGGAACCTTAGCAGTTAATGAATAAGACAGGGAGATTTAGAGATTTGGGCATATAATTACTACAGCAACATGTGCTCTTTCTTGCTCTACCCCATGAGATCTATTAGGCATGCTACAGCAAACCAAATAAATCACAGGTCACAAAACACAGCAATAAATCCTACCCGTATCGAATTGCAAAGTAATTAAAACTGCTGTGATATTTACATTACAAATTCACTAATAACATCAGAAAAAATTCTGATTTCCAGTGCATCCCAAGCAACCTCTGTAGTGTTTCTTCAACTACTCCCAACATGAAGCCCTGCTTTTTCCAGCAGAGCCAGACATACAAAGGTTTTTAGATACAAATGTGTGTCACAGACTCTTCCTAAGGCTCCATAAAAGTTCATTTCTTGGTCAGAAATTAATTTTTTTCTAAGACCACTGAAATAATCTTACTCTAAAAGTAAATTCTACAAGAACACAGCAAAATGGGCAACTTCAGCTAATTAAGGTTTTGGAGAACACTGACTAGTACTAATTAAATTGCTTAATGACAGCTTAAGTTGTCATGTCCTGGTTCCATCTCCACCCAGGATCAATTCAACAAACAAACAAACACAAAAAAACCCAAAAAAAGCAAAAACAAACCAAAACCAGGTGCAGCCCTTAGTGCCTCAGTACAAGAGTTGTTGAAGGGCCTGACCTCTTATTCCCACTGTGCCTTTGCAAATAGAGAATCTCAACCCCCAAAAGCCCCCAGGCCAGAATCCTTCAATAGTGCTGAAACAAGAAGCAAAAAAAAAAGAATTCACCCATATAAAATCTGACAACAGTGAAATATTCATTATTATCCCTGACTTACAGGGCAAGTCAAGCCCTTAGTCATCCTGGTCTTAAATATGCTGCTACAGATACAAAACAGTTTCCATCCTTTTCCAGAAATAAGCATCTACTGCAGATCACACTCTGGAATTAAACTCAAGCTTCCATTACCCATTTTATTTTTTAATAAAATAAATTTAAATTTAAAAATTAATTTTAATAAATAAATGTCAATAAAATATTGTAATAAAATGATTTTAAATTTCCATTTAAAAATAAATTTTAATAGAATAAATTTTAATAAAAAATAAGTTTAAAAATTTTAATAAAATAAATAAAAATTTAAATAAATAAATTTTTAAGGGATTTTCTTATTCCTCTTTTTTTTCTGTTTTGGTCACCTGGCAGTGGTTACATGTCCTCCTCAGGATGTGGCAATTAGACCCTGATATTGCCCACTCCTGGCCTTGCACTCCATGCAGTGATCCCAGTACATCACCAAGCCACAGTAAACAGCAGCCAACACCTCCTGGCAACCCATGAAAAATGTCCTGTTTTGAAACAATTTTCCCTCTGCGTGATGTATGTTCTGTTTTTCCTTTCCCTCGCTCTTCATTACTGAGAACATTTGCATGAAAAATGGCACCTCTCTTTTTCACAAAGTTCAGTTGTTCCTGCTGCTGCTGGTTTTTGGTTTTTTTTCCTCCCTGCACTTGAGCTCGTAATCCTCTCTTTGTGCAGCTACAGTGAAATGCTGTGAAAATGACTGTGGCACCAGCAAAAAAAAACCTGGAAAACCATCCCAGAGCCCCCCTGGCTCTTCCCAGTCCATTTCTTTTAATTTCTCAGTGAAGGAACCTCCTGGAAAAACCATCCCAGAGCCCCCCTTGCTCTTCCCAGTCCATTTCTTTTAATTTCTCAGTGAAGGAACCTCCTGGAAAAACCATCCCAGAGCCCCCCTTGCTCTTCCCAGTCCATTTCTTTTAATTTCTCAGTGAAGGAACCTCCTGGAAAAACCATCCCAGAGCCCCCCTTGCTC
>JBBMKD010000194.1:10864099-10915377 GCA_037834095.1 Argya squamiceps
CCATCCCAGAGCTCCCCTTACTCCTCCCAGTTAATTTTTTTTAATTTCTCAGTGAAGGAACCTCCGGGAAAAACCATCCCAGAGCCCCCCTTGCTCTTCCCAACCCATTTTTTAAATCTCTCAATGAAGGAACCTCCTGAAAAAACCGTCCCAGAGCCCCCCTTGCTCTTCCCAACCCATTTTTTAAATCCCTCAGTGAAGGAACCCCCTGGAAAACCTGGACCCTAGCTGAGAGCTCTGTCATCTCTTGGTGACCACTGATTTTATTTTTTGAACACATCCAAGCACCTCTGCAAAACAGAGGAGAGCCATTACGTGATGAAGCCAATTTTCAGAGCAAGCGTGGTCTCCTCAAATCCAGTAAGAGATGAGCACAGAGGTGCAGGGTAGAAAAGAGCTGAAAGACACCAGAAAAAAGCAAAATACTGCAAATGGGGAGAGAAGAAACGGTGAAAAGCCACAGGTCCACACAGCTCTGTGGAAAGTAATTCACAAAACTCTCTTTTGACAAAACCAGCTTGGATGGTGGAGATTAAACTCCAGCTCTGGCCATGCCTTCCCACTGGTTTTCCTCTCCCTGGTTAATAATGCAATAAGCACAAAGGCAGAAAAAGATACTTTTAGGAAAATCAATGTTTTTGAGATAAAGCATCAATGTCATTCAAACAGCCCCAGTCAACTGCCTATAGTAAATTAAGTTTAAAATTTTAACCAACTGTCATGTAGAACTGGTGGTGTCTGACAAATTCAATTACAATAGTAATACATCACTCACAAAAGTATTATTGATAGTGGCAGGAAGATATTGAATTTAAATTATTCATTTTTATTGATTAAACAGTATCTCTTCACCAAGAATGGGGCAAAACATCTGACAAACATTCAAGATTCATGTTCTAGCTCCTAAAATAAATAGCTGCCAATCCACCCCTGCTGGGTTTTTGCATATTCCCCTGCCGTGGATCAAGTCAGCATTAAAACTTCATGCCAGGAGAGCCATTCACTCACATTTCTTGTAGCTAACACCGAGCTGCAAAACACTCTTTCCCTTCTTTAGTGGTTTTATGTCTGTTAAATTTAGTGTAGTGGTTTGAGTGTTTTTATATATATATATTTTTGGGGAGATAGGATTGGGAAGGAAAGGTAAAACAGGCTTAATTTAAGTTGAACAGATAAATTTAGTAATATATTAAAAAAAAAGAAAATAAGAAAAGAAAAAAAAATAAATGATTTTTTTTTTACTATAAACTATAAACTGTTTACTTTCTTTTATAAACATAACATAGAGAGAAAACTATGTTTCAAATCCTCTTCCCACTGCCAGCCAATGTAACTCACATTGTTTGTTTGCTGACAAACTGGAGCTTGCCAGCTATAGGAAGTTCTTGGGTTTCTTGGGAAATAATAATAATAATAATAATAGCAGTAGCACAGGCACATGCTCATTTCAGCCACTTCCCACTGGTTTTGCTGGCCTTTAATCCCTAAACATTTAATCAAACAATGAAATTATGTTTATGGTGAAATAAGATCTATTGGACTCCGTCCAGTCATTTCTCCTGGTGTAAAACTAATACACAAAAACGTTTCTAGTTTAGAGCAGGAACATTCAGCCTCCCAGGGAGAATAATTCTGCAAGGAAATGAAATTCACCCCAGCAGAGAAGGAGCAAGAACCACCTCTACCTCCTGTCCTGGGTGCTGCTGTGGTCTGGGAGAAAACTTCAGATGAGTTCCCTGTGGGCAAATAATTGTATCAAGGGAAACACTCTGTGCAGCAGGTTTTGATGGCTCCAGTGAGCAAGGTGAGGAAATGCACATCCTGGAGGGAATTAATGAAACTCTGGGGGCTGGCAGCCCTTGCTGCCTCCCACACCCTCCTCCTCCTCCAGCTGTCTCACCCTTGCTTGCTCTTTAACCACCAAGAATCCCTAAATTCCTGAAACTGGCTGTCCGAGCTCTCACGTGCAGAGGAATCATCTCCCCATCTTGCTTATATTACAAAACAAATTAGAGATATTGAAGCGAAGTGTGTTAATCCTGTAATTATCACGGTTATAATGAGGCAGTTTAATGATCTTGCTAATTGTCTGTTCAGCAAGACTGGATTGGAAAACATTCCTTACCCCATCCACCCTTTTAATTCTGCTTAGATCAGATGTTTCCTGTGAGTGAGGAGCTGTAGCTGTGTGTATCACCATCTCATCACCAAATTAATGTTTAAAAACTGCTGCAGGTCTAACCAAAGGCCAAGTATTATATTGTGAGCAATGTCTGTGTGGTCACAGTCAGTAGCTATTCAGTTCTATATTAATTCAGACAAGATTACCAGAGGAAGCAAAAAGAGAAATAAAACACCTCTGTGAGGACTAAAATTTTGCTTCTGGATTGCCTGTTAAAGGTCTTAAAATTATCAGCTGAAATAAGCTGCCTGAAAGTTGTTTCTGCCTAATCAACTGCTTTCCTGTTTATTCTGCTGCAACAACCCCACTCTCAGCCTGTGGCTGTGGCTAAATACAGGTGCAGCCCCAGGAAAATTCATTCTCCAGCTCTTACACACCTTGGGAGCAACTCAGGACCCCCTGCATGGGCCGTCAGAGACTCATTAAAAATTATCTCTACAAAAGAAAACTACCAAGAATGAAATAACACAAGTAAGTGTTCAGTACTGCAAAATAACACATGCTTCCAGCACATCAGCTTCTCTGCAGGAGCTGCCATGCAAATGCTAATCCTGGAGTAAACTGTGAGTAATTCCAAGCAATGGAGCAGTAATTTACCCCACCTTTACTGTGAGCAGCTGATCCAGCCCTGCTGTCCCTGCCATGGCTTGTCCAAAACCCCACATCTCATCCTTCCAGCCCCTCCTGGCTGCAAAAATAGGTGAAGTGTTCCTGTGAAAGGTAAAATTTACCAAGTATCTCAATGCAGAATTCCCATTTTGAGGCTGACACCCGTGTTTTCCCAGCAAATCACTGCAGGAGAATTAAAGAAGAATGAAGGGTCTGTCCATTTAGCCACACACCTACAGAGGAGAACTTCTTCCAAGGGCCAACCATCTCTCTGAGATCCCAACCTCACCTGCTGCCACAGAACAAAGGTAACTTGTCATCAAGCCTGGTGATAACAGCGCTGTGAGCAGCCACCCAAACCCTGAGGGTCAGATTTAAACTGATATTAAACCAGCAAAACTCCAGCAGCCAGAAAATACAGTGATTTTTACAAGTAGTTGGGGACCCAACCTCTGCCCCCAGCAAGGTTTGCACGGGCAAAAGCATCCCAGCACACACAGGCAGCAGAGAACTGACAAAAACCAGGAATTCTCTCCTACTGCAGCCAGATCTTAATGCTCAGCACCTCCCAGATTTTGTTCCTAGTGCATTTGACACACTAGAGAAATAATGAATAGTAATTTGAATTAATCATTGTGAGTTCCACGGCAATTAACAGCAGTGGTTAACTGTGGCAGCACACTACAAATGAATTTGCATGCCAGAGATATTTGGGGGCCAAATACAGGAGAACTGTTCATTATTTCTGAGCTGTAACATGGCTCAAAACCATCCCTCTGTCCATCAACCATTCCTCTGTTTATTGGTCCATCTCCAATATCAACAATGGTGAAAAGTCTGGGGTAAAAACTCTGAAATTCAGGTCAGAACCAATATTTATTCTGAGATTGTTCCTCAGTCCATTCCAGCTACTCCCCATCTCTCCACGTTAAATCACTTGGGCTCCCCACGTGCTGCAGCACATCAGCTCTCAGCAGCACAGATCAGAATACACAGCTGTGTTTATGTGAAAGAGAAACTAATAAATGAAAAATTATGAGTGGAAATTGAATCTGCCAGACGAATGCTCAGCAATAGATTAACATATGCCTGCATTTGCAAAAAAAAACAATACATACTTCAGCTCCAGCTTATATTAAATATTGAGATCACTGAGTTTTCCTCAATGTTCTGCATGTCTTGATATATTGTAAGCAAGCATATTTCATTAGTTGCATATATCCATATCTCTCTAATAACTTTCAAACTCCTGGACTCCTGTCATTTGGACTTATATTTGAAGAGACACTTGAGACCTATAAAAGAAGGGAAAAAAAACCCCAAAAGCCAATACTAAAAGCAAAGTGCTTTCACTGCTTTTGTCAGTGGAAACTTTCTTTTGAGCTGTGTAATTGAAAAGCAATGCAGTAGCACAAAATATTACACGAGATAAGGAACATTTCAGTGACAGCCTCGCAGCCCACAAACCAAAACATAATGCATTGTTTAACTCAGATAATTGCAGGCTTTCCATCCCATTTTAATCTTTTTTGTTAGCTTTTAAAACAAACTCTCTGTCCCAATTTTAGAGATGGGAATAAGGAAAAAAAAAATAAAACATTTGCATTCTCTTCTGAAGAACATTCATTATTCAGGGTAACAGAGAGAATAAACTGGATCTTGTGCAGAATATACTCCCCTGCTCATGGGAGCTACCCTTTGCATGGTAAGATACAAACCAGTGAACCATCACAACACATTTTCTTTATTTAACTTCTAGGAAGCTGTAACTAAGCTGTAAGCTTCTCTGTTTCTATTCCTTGGCTTCGAATTCATTTTCTGCCTTATTTTCTAAATTTAAAAAAAAAAATCCCACCAAAGTCAAACCTTTTTTTCATGCAGATGAGGATGCCAGGAAGTAACTCAGCAGCAGATTTATCCCTGAGAACAGGAACACATTTTAAAAGTCATATCTCCATTTTTAATCATTTTTAGAGTCTAAGAGGGAGCATTTTCTAGTGAGATATTTTCCCTCCTGCCTGGACTGCTCTGAAGAGCAGCCACAGTCTGTGTAACATCTGAGGAGCTGGAAAACCCATGAGAAGGTTAAAAGTGGGATTCTGACACCAGTTTTAGTTCCGCATAGTTTGTAGTTTTAATTCAGCATGGTTTTAATTCAGCCTAGTTCAGCCACAGTCATTCAAGGGAGAAAAAAAACCAAAACAACCTAGTGGTCAATATGTAAAGAGAACTTTAGCCCAGCCCTATGTTACCAGTTCCATGGACATCAATGTTGATGATTATTCTCATTTTCCTTGCACATCCATCCATAGCCTGAGTATTTACATATGGGACTGGTACAAATCACCTCATGGAAATCAGCAGAACTCTGAATTTTCACCCACTGCTGCTGAATCAAAACCCACTCACTGATACCACCTTCTCTCCTCAGGTGACCCAGTCTGATCTCAACACCCACAATTCACAAAAACCCAGCTCCCCTCCTGTGCTGTGTCAGTAACACTCTGCAAGAACAAGGACCAACCAACACAGAAAAACCCTGTGCAAGGTCAGCTCAGGCTGCTGACACCACCCAGGTGCTGCTCAGAGCAGGAGCCTCCCCTAACAACATTTACAGTGCATTTTTTAGGAGAACACTTGGTTAAATTAGGCTCTGCAAACCACAGTGCCACACATGCATAATGCAGTGTGGCAGCCCTGGAGGTTCACTGAGGCTGCACAGAGAAGCATCCAAAGAGAGAAATGAAAAATACAGGTTTTCAAAACACAGACTTGATGTCTCAAAACACCTGTTACTTGCTCAGGGAATGAATGGAAAACTCCCAGAAATCAGAAAAGGTGTTCTTCTTAGGCTGTTTATCATTTATTACTCCATTCTGCCAACCAGACCTCTCTAGTTGGGCTAAAACTATTGCTGTCCCAAATTCAGGCAGCAAAACCTGGAACCAATCTTAACTTGGTCAAGGGATGTTTGAAGGACAGCTCAGAAAGCAATAAAGGACATTAAGTGTCTCAGTCACTGATGTGACACTAAGGATAGTGCAAGGTCTAAATAAGTAAATTGCAATTCAGTCCTGAATTTCAGTCCTAAAACCATTGTAGCAGTAGGAGGGTTGAACTCACCCATCCTTGTGAGGCATGAAACTCCTGCTGCTGAAATGGAGAAGGGACAGTCCTGCAGTTCTCAGTAATACCTGACTTAGAAAATGGTTCAAAAAGACAGAAAAGCAAAGAAAAGCAAAATACAGGAACACAGCAGGGTTTGAAGGCACAGATTAATAGATTTCAATATTAATCAAGTTAAGGTAGTGCTTGTTATTAGAGACTATTGCCTTCAAGTTGTTTCTGTTCATATATTTCTTAATTTGGGCATTTTTACACATTTTCTGCACAGGAAAAAAAAAAAGAGAGAAATAGATTTTAGATTTCTGAACTATGCTCTGTCCTGGATCACTATTTCCATGGAGCTCCAGAGTGAAGCTGTCTGCTCAAAATGCCAAGTAGGCCAATACAGAAGCACAAGCAGGAATTAATTCTGCCTTGGTGACTAATAGATATTATGTGCTTCTAACCTGCATCCTGCTGCCCAGGAGCCCCTGTGCACAGCCCTGCACCCCAAAACAGACCCCTGTGCACAGCCCTGCCCCCCAAGGCTCCCTCTCTGCATCCCACAGGTGAATATCATCCCCTCACACCAGCCCTCTCATCCAGCTGGAAAAAAAATAATCCCCAAAAGAGGAGCATTTGTATTATCAAGCAGCCACTTGCACAGCTGAAACAGCAATAAGTCAACACCAGGGTCATAAACAACCCTTCCAAGCTCTTTTTTTTTTTTAGTGATGAATTGTTTGCGAACATTTCCACTGGCTGCAGCAGTGTGAGGTCGGGAGTCATGAGTGAGCACAGCAATTCCCACTGCAGTTGGATAAACCCTCCCTTCCCAATCTGTTACAGCTGTAACAAGATCTACGTGGAGAAATAGTGTTGATCAAGGTGGAATAATATTTAGAGCAGAATGTCAGGTTCAGCCACAAATAGAATTGCTTGTGGAAGCAGCTGCTGCACCCATTAGAATCTTTTAATAAACTGTTATGAAGATTGACACCTTGGAAGTAATTAAGTATTAGGTATTTTTAGGTAATTACTGCAGCAATAACATGGGACGTGCTCATTTTCAGAATGAGGAATTATCTGTAGCTTGCTGTGCTCCTTTTAATAATTCAGAATAGTTTGACACCCATGATTAGTGCTCCAGCTTTGCAACTTTCCAAACAAACTAACAAAAAGGAAAAGAAACTGTTTACAGCCCAGGGGAAATCCCACCACGAGATGTTATGTGGGAATTCTAGGGGAAAGGAGCACACAGAAGGCACAATGCCAATGCACTGACAAACAGCAAAAAAAAATCCACGTGTAAAACAAACACCTCTAAGGCAAGATCCTGTGTAGAAGGACAGGAAAAAATAGTATTAGAAGGACAGAAAAAATAGTACAGCAAGCAAGCAGCCATGAGAAGATGATGTCTCATTAAGGGGCAGGTTTGTTGGGACACTCCCAGGCTGGCTGTGATGGGAAGGGATGTTTTCACACCATCAGGGCTCATGGACCACACTTGTTTAGCTGGGAGTTCCTACCCCAGCTTAGATGGGGCTCCCATCTCTCCTCATTCTTGTTCCAGGCTCCTCCAGTGCTCTGGATTCCTTCCAGCCCCCCAGAGCTCCCTCTCATCCAGCCTTTCCCCTCACCAGTGCAGCCCAGGGAACCTCAAAAACTTCTCTCCCCTGCAGGTCCCTCCCTGATTTGCCAGAGCTGCTGCCAAATTACTGCTTCAACTGTTCCATTGTTAGAATGGCACCAAGGTGTTTAAAAGCTCGTGGCTGTACTCTTTTAAATTCCTGGGGGTAGAGGTGACCTTCTGAGAGCAGATATTTACTGATTAAATGGTGATATCTCTGCTCAGAAATCACCATCGTGGGGGAGGACAGGGAAGGAAGGAAAGGAGGAGGAGGAAGAAATGAGTGTGGGACAGGGGCGTTAACCTCTGCCTTTAAAGAAAGACATTGTTCTGTTTGGTAAAAGTGACATAGCTGCTTCTAAAGAGATGAAAATCTGAGCCTAACATCAACAGTCTGCCTTCTCCTGAGGAGCAACACCATGAATTTCAACATCTTTTAGCCACAAGGTGAAGTGGTACCACTTAAAATAGGAGAAAAATAAATCATGTTTCACATCCACACCAAAAATTAGGTACATTCTGGAAAAGCAACAGCAAACCCTGAAAACACAAAGGTTTGTTCTGCATTAAATATGAAACAAACCTACTAAAAACAGGGAAATTTAAAAAAAAAGTCTGAATTATGCCTGAAGAGACCTTGGCCATATGTGCTGCCATATTCAGAAATTTCTTCCTAGGCTGCTATGCCACTCTTCCATTTGTTAAATTATTTTTATGTTAGTGAGAATGATTAAGTTTCTTGTGCAGTTATTGGGGCCCGAAAGGCACCTTTATTTACCTCATTTATCATACGCAGCAGCACTCAGCTGAAGTGTAGAGGTAAACAATTTTAAATAGCAATATTCTTGCTAGAATGCAGTCATCTTGACCACAGGTGCTTTGGAAAAATGCAGATTTAAACTGTTCACATTACTGTTTTATCTGCATTTCAGACTGAATTACTAACTTATCATCTAGCTCAGCAATAAAGAAACATGGAGGGGAGATATTAAATATTTATGCCTACAATACCTTACAAGTTTTCATTGAAATATTAATTGTAAAACAAAAGCACAACTGTTCCAGCTTCCAGGAGTGGTGAAGGCAACACTTAAAGACAACTACCAGTGCCATAGCTAATTTAGTTTGCTGTGCTAAAAGAATTGCCAGCTCAATTTAAATTTGTCAAGGGAGATGCTTTGAAAATATCTATTCAATATATTCAAAATATTTGTTAGTCACTTTGCAATCAGCACCTGCTAAAGAACATTACAGGACAAACATAAAGTAGGGAAATATCTCCCTGCCCTGAGTCCCCAGGCTGTGCTGGATTTCTGCCACAGGATTTCCTGCAGCTTTGCACACTCATACCAGGACTGACACCTCAGTCCAGACTCCAGAGCCTGGACAAGCAGGGGCCACTTCACACCAGCCACAGGCAGCCTCTCATATGCCATTTTCCTAAAAGGGGGTCTGTTCAACCAGAAAATGTCCTTTACAGAAAGTTGCAATTATTTTTTTTACAAGAAATAAAAGCTTAGTGCAATCTGAAAGAAATAAAAGCTGGTCTTTGCTGCAAGAGCTTATTATAGGAGGCAACCCGTGTGGGTGAGGAGGGGAGAAATGCCAGCTAAAATGGGCTGAAGAGAAAAATCAAAGAGTGGATGGGATGAATGAAGAGAAACCTCTCCTTCAGAGAGATTAAATTATTAATTATCCTGGAGAAAGCCCCATGTTTACCTCACAAATTTCAGTGCTTTAACAAGGGCCACCATCAGTGCTGCCTTACAACACGGGGAGCTGCTCAGCTTATTGCATTACAGAGGATCTTAAACACTGCTGCTCCTCAAAGGCAACGCTCTGGGGTCAAGAGCATAATACCCATTGCAGAGAAATCTAATTCCAAAGCTGGGAAAGTCTCTTCCCACCCCAAAATGGCTTTAGGTATTGAAATGAATCCTGTATTACAGCTAAGCTTTGGTCAAAGCAGAAATTCTGACAGATTTATTACTGCCTTATCAAGTGACTTCACGGTTTCAAAAAAAATACATATATTCTTCTAAAATCCATTTATCTAGGCAGAATTTAATAGTTGCAAGTAGAGTGTGCTCATTTAATTGAAATTTGCTCCCAGCACATTGCTCCAGGGCTCTCTCCATCTGCAGCACCCCACCAAGGCGTGTGTCCTTTTATTCCTGCTCTCTATCTCCCACACTCAGAGCCCCACTTAAAATCATGCTAAGGCACTTTCCTTTTATGCCTTTGCATTCTCAGAGAAAATTGCTTTTTAACTTGGGTCAGCTTCAATTTTAACTTTATTTTTTAGGAAATGTTTTTTAATCTGCAGCAGCTCTAGCATTTATATACCTCATTTTGCAGTGCTGCTCTGGGAGAAATGAAGGAAGTGGCCGGGGCCTCATCACCCCAAAGCAGTGCACTGTGTTCATCAAATGTGCTCTGAGGCTCTGGGGGAGACAGGAAAAATAGGCTGTAATTCAGGCTCAGGCCCTCCCTGGCCTCCAGCACAAGGGGAAATCACTGCTGGATGTCAGGATGTGCTCATGGGGCCATTGGACCATCACTATCTCAGAGCATTTCACTTCTACAAACTTGCTGATTAACAAAAAAAAAAAAAAAAAAAAAAGCCCTTCCAAGAGCTAAGGACAGTCTTGGAGAAGAGTAAGCAGAAATGATCACCCAGCTAAAAGCTTTCAGTTGCATTAGGACACATCTGGGATAACTTGTTCAATTCTGGGCACCTCAAAAGGAGTTGCCAGGAGGTCACAGGAGCTCCAGGTGAGCCTGAGGCAGCTTTGCATGATCCCCCTCCAGCCAGAGGTGACACCAGGGCTCTGGGAGCACTCTCAGCACAGAGAGAAGAGAAGCATCTGGCAGAAGGGAAACTAGAGAGGGAGTGGATTTAAATTAGAAACTAGGAAAATATTCTGGACTGTGAGGGTGGTGAGGCTGCTGCAGCAGCCCTCTTGTTACACAGAAATGAGCTGAGACACAGACTTCTTGTTTATCCCAGCATGAGAAGGGCCCTGGTTTATTCCTCTTTACAGCTCAGCCATCCTCACTCCAACCATTCACTGACTCTGGCTGCAGCAGCTCCTGCTGCAGGTTTCCCTTCTGACTGCTGGTTATTTCCTGCTGAGCTCTGACTGCAGGGATCAGTTTGCAGACTAACTCAGGGATTGGTGTGCAGACTGTGACTGCAGGCTTCTACCCAGCTAAACTGTGACTGTGGCTTTTACCCAGCTAAACTCTGACTGCATGTATTATTTTTCAGACTCTGACTGCAGGCTTTTACCCAGCTAGGCTGTGCCTGCAGGGATCAGTTTGCAGCCTCTGAATGCAGCTTTTACCCAGCCAGACTGTGCCTTCAGGGATCAGTTTGCAGCCTCTGAATGCAGCTTTTACCCAGCCAGACTGTGCCTGCAGGGATCAGTTTGCAGCCTCTGAATGCAGCTTTTACCCAGCTAGGCTGTGACTGCAGGTTCCAACAACAGGCTCCAACTGCAGATCCAGACTGACCTCACAGCAGGGATTCTCTCTCCCCAGGATCCTTCTTCATGATTTCCCCTGTCATGATCCTCATCCCCTCCCTTTTATCACATTTTTGGCTATAGCTGTGACTCAGTAGGGGCTATTGGGTAATTAATAGAGCTGTTAATTATCAGGGACAAGGTCACCTGTATTCCATTCTCATACAGTGAGGCCCTGGCACAGGGTGCCCAGAGAAGCTGTGGCTGCCCCTGGAAGTGTCCCAGGCCAGGCTGGATGGGGCTCTGAGCAGCCTGGGATAGTGGGAGGTGTCCCTGTCTAGGGAATCTTCAAGGTCCCTTCCAACCCAAACCATTCCATGATTCTGTGATATTAACACAGCAGTGTTCCATATAATTGAGACTGTAAACATAAACCAAATCTTTGATTAAATGCATGTGAGAAGGGAAACTCCTAACCAATTCATGGATGTAGGCTGCTGAGCTTCTAAAAGTTAACAAAAAGGATTTCAAATACATATTCCACTGGGTTTGGTTCCCATAATAAATTCTTAATGTAGAGGAGTTGATGCTTCATATTTCCTTCAGTCCACTTCCAATCACAATGCCAAGTGCACTTATCTGAAGGACATTATTTTAATGAAGTCATTTGTGCCCTTAAAAATTAATATGTCAGAGCAGTTAAAGTCTAGTGACTGTAACCAAACCAAATAATGTATAATGGAGAAATGCAGTGAGAAAAAAAATACAGCCTGAAATCAAGGTTAAAGCAGTTAACCTTAGGAAAAAGAGGGAGAAGAAAAGCCAACACCAATTATATGTCCCCTTGACACACCATAAAGAATACCATTACACTGTCATCACCCTACTGCATACAGCTGTGAATGGAGATTATTAACCATCACTGGACTGCACACTGAAGGCACCACAAAATTTATCTTCATTTGAGGAGATAAAAATTATATTCTTGTGGTCCAGAGACACTTGATCTGAAAGAAGCCCCTTTAGCAGCACAGTACCAGAGCTTCTCAGAGAGCCACGACTGGAAAAGTCCTTTTTGTTGTAAAGTTTCATGCAAGACAAACACATTGCAAAAATATGATGCAACATTCACTCTTCCAGTCTTTAAGCCAACAGAAACTGCTATTTAGTTCCATCAGTTCAGGAAAACGCTTCCCTCATTTTTGCATAAAGACTGTTTTGGCAGCAGATCCTTAAATTAGAACAGCTCCATCTCAGGGCTTCCTGTCTTTAAATAATTCAGCTTTTCCCACACTCAGGTGAAAGAGAACCATGTACCACCTAAAATGCCAACAATATACAAAAATACAAAGTGCTCCTGTTGATGTGCTACTACTTCATCACTTTTCTTACCACTGAGCCTCCTTCCTTCAACATTCCAGCAGTGCCACCCATAAATTCACAGGAAGTTTAAAAATAAATTCACACAGGAAGTTTAAACACGTGAAGAGTTAACCCCCTGTCCAAATTTCCTGATCTCCAACACCCCCCACCTCACTTTTATCAAATGGACAATGTTTTTCTCTCCTGCAGAGAAAGGCCATGTCCACTGGAACTCAGCAATCTAACCCCACATCAGCTCCCTTAAACTGCTGCTCACATGGGGGTTTTCTTCTTTATTAACTGTAAACATTTCCAGAGGAGAAAAAAGCACAATCACATTTGCAGAACCCATCACAGATATTTATGAGTTCTTCTTCCTGGCCCATGGAATTTACCTGTTTGATAAACTCCCTTCCCCTTTTAACACAGCTTAGCAGTCCCCAAGGTGCACCTCCAAACTAGATTAATGCACCTCCAGAACATTCATAAGGTAAAGAAATGTAATTTAATTTGTGATTGCATAAACCAGTCACGGAAGCCTCCCAAGAAGCCTGAGTTTTCATTTCTTTCATAGTAGACATTTAATTATATGATAATTACTTACAGCTTGCAGCTCAGCTTCTACTTTTATGAAATATAAATTGCTCTTCACTCAAAAGTGCAGGATGAGCATTTAAAAGGCTTCATTAAGTAGGTTTTAAGATTTTTTTGACGACTTTCTTTAAGCTTGGGAATGGAAAGCAGATGTACCTGTAAACTGAGACTTGCTTCACAGAAGAACAAAGTAGAATTGCTAATGTAATACCAGGATGGATGAGCCTTTACAAGAAAAAAATATTAACTTTTAACAAACACATTTTTTTTTTAAGTAACAAACAAAATATTTCTGTCAAAGCTGCATGATAAAAGGGACCAGAAGGGAATAAGCAGTATTGCCAGATCTCAGACATGAACAACAAGGCTCTTTATTCTGAATTTCCAGAGCTTGGAAACCTGAGGTTGTGTCAGACTCACACCATATTAAAGCAGCCAGACTGGAAAGCCACTAACTCATTCCTGTAGAAAACAGGAATTATGAAAGCAGAAAGAGGAAGACAAGAAAAATAACTTGACATGAATTTATGTATTGTAATTCTGTGACTGTTTCAACCTTGATTTTAATGTTAGACCATTAGGAGATGACAGTGCTGCTACTTCTGCCCTCTCACATCTTCACTGTGCTACAAGATTACACTGAGGAACAAATATATGAGGACACAAAATCACCAAAGGCTGAGGTCCTGGCTGCTGCAAAACATTGTGAGGTGTCACTGCTGTCTGGTGGCCACACAAATATCTCACAGGTGCTGGGAAGATGCAAATCCTGCAGGAAACACGTGCAGGGCTGTGGCTCCCTCATCCCAGGCAGGAGAGGTGAGCTCAGAAAGGTGCTGAGGTGGGAACTCCACCTTTGGAGGCTCCAACAGGGACGTTTTTCTGATTTTAGATTAGCAGTTGGGTATGCCCATACCATTAATTATATCTGAAGGCAGCACTGCCTGCTCTGTCCTACACCTATTTCCATATTACACCAGGAGGATTATTCAGTGGAACAGTTTGAAGGCAGTGGGGAGGTAAGGAGAACACCTGATCACACAGCCCCATAAAAATAAAAGGTCTCTCTTTGAAGTTCCATTAAACCTGGCTGAAGTTTTGCATCTGCAACAGTTAAGACTGCGAGAGATAAAGTTGTAATTTAAACCTATAATTAAAACAGAACTCCTGAAAAGCAATCTTTTATTCTTTCCAATCTGTTCTTTTAACATTTTATCAGTTTAAGGCACTTTTAAAGCCCACAGCAAGATATAACACCACCAGATACAACTTCCACCCCAGGAAGTGAAGTAGCAGGGCTCAGACAACATCTGCCATCAGGCAGGTGCACTCTGTGCTCCAGTGAAGAATGTCCCATTTTTCATAGCTGGATACTGCTGGGGAACCTCATTAGAAACCAAATTACTACCTGCATCAGGTTTACACTAATGTATTGACATCTCCAGCACTTGTTAAATGAACCGTAAATCCAATACACTGAAGTCATTTTCAACTGAATCAAATCAGGTTTCAGTCAAAAGAATTACAATGGTCACACACTTAAAGCTTGGCACTTTCCTGGTGTCTCCAGCTAGATCATTTCAGACACAGAGAGAAAATTGTGAGCCTGTGAAACAGCACAAGCTAAATTGGACACACTGCAAGCATACTAACCACGGGGTGAGGAGTTGGAGGGTGATAATTGACTCTAATTGACTGCTTGGTAAAGCTACCCAGGCATCCACAGGCACACTCCTCACTAATCTGCTTTCAACAGACACTATTCTCTTCTCCTTACTTAATTTATACTTCCTTATTATAAACCACCTTGTTTGCATTTCAGAGAATCTTTTTATTTTAAATCTTTTCCTCCCAGTCCCCCTCTGAAGCAAAGGCTATATAGGACCATGGGCTGCAGCACTGTGCACAGCCCTCCTCAAAGCTCAGCAAGAAAAATGCCTTGGGAAGCAAATTCACCCTCCTGTGTTGTCTCTTCCCCTCACAGCCACCACTTTTTAAATACTGATCTAAAAAGCCTTGTCCCACGTGTGAGTGAGGACAGCATTTCCCTCTAATTTCCTTTTCTCTCAGGATTGATGATTTCCCAGTAAATCCAGGGCTGTCATCCTGAGCCTGACCACGTGCACAGTACAAAGGGGGATGTCAGCAGGGAGGAGAAAGCTCTTTCCCCCTGTCCTGCTCCTCCAGCCTACCTGTCCAGCTTCTTTAAACCAAGATATTTGAAAGGTCTAATTCAAATTCAGTACAGCTGCAGATTTGAACCAGCAGATTTGTCCAGCTAGATTTTCCTCCAGCCTCACACAGACACTTTCCCTAAGTGGCCTCAGTTCTGCTTAATTCATTTCCCAGAAACAGAAAACAGCCAAATGTAAATTAAAAAGGAAATATATATGAGCCAGCTCCTCTACCAGCATAAATTGAACCTGGTAGCAGCGAATTACTCTGACACTTAGTGTCTGAGGAACCAGCTCCTTATCAAGAGTTTATATAGATTAAATTCATTTACTAGGCTAGACTATAAACAATCCCTTTTGGCCTCTTGCTATCTAAACCCCAGACAGATTATCTGTGCAAGTCCTTCCTCCTCCCCTTTCCTTGGAGCAGTGCTGTCTCCATGATCTGCTCCAGCAATAAAAAGGTGCCCCTTGGAAGAAGCAGCCACACAACAGAACAAAAAACCACATTAAATTCCTGCAGCCTGGAAGAAACCCTGCTGATCAGTCAGAAACCATTGGTGACCTTCTAATATGAGAAGAAACCTCACTAGATGGGTGGCAAGGACTTGCTTCCATCCATGCACAGAGCTGGGCTGTTTGGAGAGCTGAGGCTGCCCACTTGGATGGTGCTCTCACTCCTTTGGCCACCTTCCATCCCCACTTACCATCTTCCACAGTGCCTGTGGTATTTTCAGCCTGTTCCTGGAGGACTCCAGCAAGAACTCATCCTGCCAGTGCATTCAAGGACACTTTTGCAGCACACTGTTACTCACCTGACATTTACAGGCTGATGGTGACAGTGAGCATCACCCACACAGTGCATCTCATTCCCAGACTGCTGCTGAAATGCTGGATCTGCCCCTAAAACAGGGCTCCTGAACCCCCAAATCAGCCAGCTGGCACCCAGCCTGTCCCCAGCACAGGGGCAGCTCTTGGGCTAGGACAAGCTGGCATAGCTCAGCAGAAGGCACTGGGCCACTTGCTCAGAGTGTTTGTTCTCAAGTGAAAGGTCACAACTCATTGAGGAAAACCAGAAAATGCTGGTAAACAGAGGTGAAAACACAGCCTCAAGCACAGTGAGGGTGGTTAGAGTGAACATCACACTTACCTTGGAACAGATTTGCTTTCAGTTGTCTCTTCCAGTTCTCAGATTCTTTTTTGTCCCACTCAGTTTCCCAGTGTATTGTGAGTTTCCTCCTCCCCTGTGAAGGAGCATCTTGCACACAGGTTCCACACAGGTGCAGCTCCTTTTCCATGGCTCCCCTGGGCTGCTCAGGCTGCACCAGTGTCCCTCAGGAGACTGAGGATGAGGATGCCATCAGTTCATCTCAGCCATCCCTGCAGTGAGCTGGGAAGGCAGCCTGCACCCTCCTCACCACATCAGTCTACTGTCAACTCTCCTGCACTTTAACCAGGGTCATTTTATCCTGGAAAATAAAAGAGTAGGTATTAATTTAGCAGCTGGAAGGTTGCTTTGCATCCTACAGGGCCAGCTGCCCGGGGTACCTTCACAGGATGCTCAAAACATTGGTGGGGTGACCAGTACTGTGGCTGAGGCAGGAGCTGTGTGCTGGAAATTTGTTACTAAATCCATGAGAGGGAATAAAATCTGTGGTTTCACTGTAGCTGAGTTGTAGCCCTGGTTTCGTGCCTGAGCTGTTTTGGGTTTCTGAAATTCTTTACCCAGGGAATTTTCTGTAAACAGGAGAAATGGTTTTGGAACTGTAACTTTGTTATTCATTCCTCTTCCTAGGAGGGACTTCTTCTTGCTGTCCCTCTGCTCTGACCAATGTGAGTGAAGAGGTTTGTCTTTGTGTCACCAATCCAATTGGTCTGTGTAGAATAGTATAAAAGGGAGACACATCCCAAAAATAAAGGAGTCATTTTCAGCCTTCTGAAGTCAGAGTCTGTGTCCTTGTGGTGTAAAACAGCATCACTGAGTCTAACACACACCCTCTGTGAACAGCACGTTCTCCAGGGGATTTGGGGACCACACAACTGCACTGGACTTCCCTTTACAGAAGACAAAAACCCTGCAGGGCAAGCAGGGAACAGAGTCAAAGAAAAGCCTGGTCCTTTGGGTGAGGGGAAGGAGGTTCAACATACATCCCAATGAAAGGGCAATACCAGGAAATTGAGGTTAGCTCAGAGCCAGTTACAAAAGCTCAGAACAAAGAGTGGCTACATGAGCCTTTACAAACTAGCAGCAGATCCAGAAATAAAAACCCATCTCCGAGTGAGCTGTAAAGGAGACACATGAAATCCCTGACACAGTAACAGGTCAGAAAGGTCCTTTCACTGTAGAGTTCTCCAAACACAACACAACAAACAAGCCAGCTAATGCTGAGTGAGCCAGGATCATTTCCTTCTAGTACTGAGCCTGTGCCCAACCATAGTGCAAACCAGCATCAAGTCACACAGTCAGAGTTAGAAGCATCAAAACACCTTCCTCAGACATCTCTGATGAAGGCTTCTGGCTCCTGAATTACCTGCTATGCTTAAATTTATTATTTTTGATGGCAGTATTTTGTTTTCATCCAAACTAATTATGCCCAAATCAATGGTAATGGTGGATTTGGCATCAATTTTCCCTGGAGCTGCTCTCAACTTAAATCATCCTTCTGCACACAGATAATTCCCTTGGCTACCTCCTGCCAGAGCATCGACACCTGAGTATTTATTTCACTAATTATTTTCATGCACATCACTGGCATGTGGTATAAACTACAGGAACATCAACAGCTTCCCCTTCCTGTGCTGTGCAGAGACATCAGAGGATGGGCTCCCTCAGCAGAGAGCCACTGTCTAACAGTCTGCTCAGAAACTGCCCTGAAAATGAGCTTTGTTCACAAAAATCCTCCTCAGTCACAGCCCCTGTACCAGACAAGGTGTCCAAGTAGGTCATTTGTGGAGTTTTATCAGTACAAGACCAGATTAACTGATAGACTAGACCTGTGTCTCTTCATTTGAATTACTGGAGAGTCAGAAGTTCAAAAAAGCTGAAAACTTTTTGGGGTTTTTTTGCATAAAATAAATACTTGTGCACTTTTGCAGCTGCCTCTCTAATTGTCCACTTCTCCAAGTCTCCCCTGGCCTGGAAGGGATTTACTCAGTTCTGAAAGGGAAGCAAAGCCCACAGTGATTGGGGTGACAGATGGATCCACCTGCTGGTATAAAATCATGTTTTCTGTCTATCTCACTTCCAAATCAGAAAAAAAAAATAAATTACCTGTAGAAAGTGAAAGATTTCTACATTATTATTTACATTATTATGCTGTCCACCTTTTTTCCTCATATAAAAACCACCTAGGTCAAAAGCAGTCGCTTGACTTACACAGAAATAAAACCACAACCAAAGAGATGCAAACATTTTTTCTAACATTCTGACTCAGAGGGTAAAAATCATCTCAAATTACCCCCTCCACATTTGAAAATTGCATTTACTTCTGAGACAAGCAGGATTAATTTGCTTTTTGATGCAGAAAAAGTGCTCTGTGGGATGAACACAAACACTGCAGGCTCCAGGGGACTGCAGGAGACCATTTCACCTCCAGGTCACTGGTTCAGGTTCCACCTGGGGGTAGGGACAGAAGATTTGTTTTAATGTCTGATGCTCAATGGTCTGTGTGAAATGAGTTTTGTTGTTGTGCCTTCACTTGGAGTTAACACCAGAGACTGTCAGTGGTGAGGCCAAGGACTGGGCAAGTGCAGTGAGCAGCAAACCCTCCTGCACCCTGAGTTTCCTTTCCATAAAGGAAAGTCTGTTCTTGAGCTGGCTGAAATGCAGTTATTTGGTAACAAAACAAAGGATTTCTTGACACTGGGGCTTATATTAGCTCATTGCTTGTCACCAGAATTAAAAGTGTTCCAAGTGAATGCTGAAGGCAGCATTTATAACCCAAAACAACCTGTTAAAAACTCAGCTCTGACTCAGAGATGAATAGGCTGCTCTCCTCTAGAAGCTTCTCCTTTCCTTCCTATTTGCATGTATGTGGCTTTCTCTGAAAGAAATATATACAGTCCCAAAGCCTGGGAGACTGCAGCTTTGGAGCATTTCCAGAAGCACCAGATGAAACACGCTGCACCTGGAAGGGTCTGCTGCAGGCAGATGGAAATGAGCAATAAGGCATTTTCCCTTCCTGTAATCCCACACCACCAATAACCCTGCCCAGAGGCCTCATTCCCTACCTGATGTGCATATTGAGCCCCTTTTACCCCTGTGACACAACACACTTAATGTAGTTTAAAAGCAAAAGGCTACTTGAGATTTCCCAAACTGAAACGCCTTTTTAAAAGGCCAGAGCTGGAGACACTTTGTTCCAGGGGAGGAGGAGAAGGTGCTGCTGGCAGGATGCTCTGCCTCAGCACAGCCACAGCAGCAATAAAAGCACAGAAATAAAGGCACTGAGAGCAGCTGAGCTGAGCAGGGGGCTCTGCAGGGAGGGGAGACACTGGAGAGGGGATGCACAGAAGCTGCTGAATCCTCCCAGGGGCTCCAGAACCCACCAATGTGGTCCTCAAAGTGATAGCACAGGGTTAAAATGTTCCTAAAATCCTGGGAATTGTGTACAATAGGTTCAGGGGAGGTGGAAAGAAAGGTTGGGGCTGGATAGGGCTGGAAAGGGAACCAAAACTACCCAGGCCTTGGAAACAAAGGTTGGGTTTTGTCTTTACTGGATCATGTGAAACTGCACCTGCATCATCATCATATGATAAATGATGTGATTGTTAAATGTAGTTAACATAACTGTTAACTAATTAGTTAACATGACTGATTTAACAATCAGTTTGTTGTTAAATGTAGATTGTTTGGTACTTGAATATGATTATTGTGTAAGAATCATGAGAAATGATGTTTGGGGGCCTGATGGAAACTCCAAGGATTCCTGCTTGGATAAGATTAGTGTATACAACAGAACAACATGAGTTTAATAATTAATATAGAGTTACATAAGGAAAGGGTGTAAAAACCTGTCCATCCTGAATCCACGTGAGACTCAGATTTGGGTCTGTGCCCTGTACCCTGATTCCCAGAGCTCTTCAATAAAAGCCCCTGCATGGAATCATCCTGTGATCATGTGTTTCAATGCTAAGAAAAGCACCAAGAGCTGCTCTGGTCACCTTCTCCCACAAAATACATCCTTTCAGGACAGCTCTAGCCACGTCTCTTCCCCCAGCACATGAGAGGGGAAGAAAAAAAGACAACATTTCCTGCAATGAGTAGAGGAAGCACCAAATTAACTGATGGCGTTTCCCAGATCTTGCTGTGATGCTCTTGAAAAGAAAAGCAGGTTCTTGCAGCAGGTTCTACCCACCCACAACAATTTACAGCAGCTGATTTGGGGGCATTAACCTGCGCACACAGAATGTGTCAGGTTCTTATTATTCACTGTAAACGTGTCATCAGCATGGAAATATGCTCTGCAAGGCTACTGAGGCTGGGCCTGAAATTGTAAACAGCCCATTAAATAGGAGCAGTAAATACTCCAAAGTGCTGTAGATCCTGGTCAGTTAAAAAGCACCAGACTTTAAACCACAAAAAAAATATATACTTGGCTCCATCTAAATCCCCTTCTTGCAAACCAACCCAATGCTGCACTGCCAGAACTTGAGGGGAAAAAAGACAGCAGGTAAAACCCACACAAGGAGAGGAAATACAGGAGCACTTTCATAGCCGGAGGAGCAAACACCACCAGCAGCATGACAAACACTCCTCTGGAGGAGAGGGATGGAACACAGGCAGGGGATGCCCACGAACACACAGCCTTGCTCAGATCAAAGGTGCAGCTGGGCCACCTCAGGTGACAGAAACAAGAACAGGCTGCACTGGGGGTAACTGGTGGTTTTGGAGCACAGAGCTGTGGAGGAGGCAGAAACAAGATGCTTGTCTAGTTTAGAGGAATATTTTTGCTAAGACAAAAGCATCAAATGCAGCAGGTCCTGTGTAACCTGGTCCCTGGGCCACTGCAGACACTGGGATGGGGATCTGGGTCTTTCCACCACAGGGGAAATACCTGATGTGGGCCTGAGAGATTTCAGCCTGCTGGCAGCTGCTAACATTTTTCCAAGGAAAAATTTCTCAAGAAAGGTTTTTCTCAAAACAATCCTGGCAAACAACTCTCCTTTCTCAGAACAATCTCTCTCCAGGTGGTGTTTTGCTGTTTCTCTGGTTTAACCCATGGGGTCAGAGAGGTGTCGTTCCTATTCACCAACCATGTTCAGTCTGGATGGGAACACCTGATAAAAGGTAGTGAGAATTAGACAATAAAGCCTTTTTTTTCTATACTTTTGCCTTCTAAATTATTTAGAGTTTTTTGTGTCCTACAGAGAAACCTGAACTGGTTTTTGCAGGGCTGGAACTCAGCTGATCCTCACAGCAATTCACTCTGCTCTCAAGGATAGAAACCACACAGCTTGTTTCTTTACCAAGGACCACAAAACTTCATTTACTCCCCCTGATTGCGTTAACCAATATGAAACAAAGTAATTTTTAATAAAGTGTGCCATGGCAGAGAAAAATTGATACAATCACAGAGCTGGTATAATAGGATTTAATTCTGCTTCAGATGTGCTAGTTTTAATAAAAAAGGATTGAGCAAATCTAAAATAAATTACACTGAAAGGTCAGGCTTATTGCTTGTACAGTTATGTTAACTCTTCCACAGACATTTTTACAGACTGTATTTATGAGACCTTTTGATTTTCAGAAGAGGTATAAAATACATCTGCAATTTTCTCATTATTTGCAGCAATGTTTCTTCTACAAGTGTCATTTCTTGGTACTTCAATATAGATTTATTTAATGGACATCTATAAAAACTGATGAGTTATTTATCAGGTGGTTTTGTTAAATTAGTGAAACTGTAATTCCCAATGGAAACTTAAACCCAACTAGAAAAAAAATTTGTTAAGGGAATGATGATTTCCATTTGTGTGCCAGTGACACTCGTGATTTCTTATTCATTAATCATCCCACCAGCATGTCACTTATTCAATAGAAAGCAAATCAATTACTTATTTTTATATATAGTCAAGGCCCTGGTACTGAGCACTACTCAGAGCAGCCACGAATTGGAAAGAACTGTAGACACTGAATTTTATTACAAGGCTCTTGTTAATATCACAGCAGCACCTCGAGACCCTACCCAAGATCACAGCCCACATCACCTAGTGCTACCATGAGATAAATATCCTAAAGGAAATACACAGAATAAACCTTAGCAGAGGAAGGTTTGTTTTGTCTTTTATTTTCATCCATTTCCTGCCAGCTGAGGTCTGCATCCTTTTGATCAGGTGAACTATGTCCTCAATCAACTCTTCTTGATTTTTTTTTCCTCTCTATTTTTAAAAGCAACAGCCCAAGACCATGAAAGCAGTAAAAAACATTTCATTTTCTCACCTTTTATCACTATAGCCAATTCCCAATGAGAAAAACATTTCTATAGCAACCCTTAAACAGAGCCCTCAAAGCCCTTTAAATTAAAAATAATTTATTAATGCAGAGAAACTGGCAACACTGCTGATCTCAAGTTGTAGGCACCTTTGTTTAACCAAGAGCAACTCAGAAAACTGAGCAAGGCTGTGTTGAGCACATCCCTCCTGCTGCACTAATTACATTAATTACTGAGAGGAGCCTCCCCTCAGCTCTCCCCCACACAGGGGCAGGCTCACAGTGACAGCCTTCCCACATTATTTCATCTGGCCCACACCAAACATCCATTTCTGAGCACGGGATGGCACATCCACTCTGAACCTCAGGAACAAGTGACACTGCAATCAATGACTCCAATCCACAAGACAGTGCTGACTTTCATGAGGTGCATCAACAGGGTATTATTAACTCCATATTACTTTTAGTTTCCTCCAGTGAGGAAGAATTTCTGCCCACCTCCAGATGATGCCTTAAGCTTTATTTTCCATGTATTTGCAGATCCTGTGCTGCCCAGGGGTGCAGCTCTGAGCTCACACTCAGTGTCACTCAGCTCTGCACACAGCAGGGACACAAAACAAATCCTTTTCCTGCTGCACACCAAGGACAACTTTCAGCCCAAAAGCACAAACAAGGGTGGGCTGGAGGGAGGAACAAGAAGGATGGGACCTCACAACCTGCAGCTGGAATTGGACAATTAAACCCCAGTGTGCAAATGGACCAAAACTTATGAAAATGTAAGATCTTGTGACTGGGCCGACATTTTTTGTGACTATTCTTGGTCAGGCTCTTGTCCTGCCCAGGGTGGATCCTGGAGACCTTTCAATAAATATCTACTTTATTCTCTGCCTCTGTCCAGTCTCTGTTTCAGGTCAGCCTTCCAAGGCATCACAGACTAAACAGTGCAAGGAGCTTTCTGTGCAGAGACGTGGATTTCTGAAGGGTGATGGGTTTGAATATTGTGTACAATATTCACGGAGGGGACCTGGGATCACACAGCCAACCAATCCTTGCACCCCAGGCTTCTAAACAAACTTTAAACCAGGATGCCTGACAGCCAGCATTTTAACAAAATCCTGCAGCACCCAAGAAATAAATAGACTAACATTACTCCTGCATTTCTGGTTCTGCCTGAGGTTCACTACAAAGTAACTCGCAGCTCAATAAACTTTGACACGTTTTCATGTTATAAAAACAAAGACAAAAAACTTACTCACTTTTCACCTCATACATCCCAAATCAATAATTGCATCTATTGATCGATGACAAATTCAAAACTTTAATTTACATTGAGTACCATAACCTAATAAGGTGGCAACAACTGAATTTGCTGAAATCGATTTTCGTTTCCAACAGAAAATCTTCAGGCCCACAGCATAATAAGATGCAGTACACGGAGCAGTTAATTACCAGTGAGTATCACAAAAAGTTAAAATTAAATTTCTTTTTGAATATTGAAAGAAAATGCTGAGTCTCCAGGGCTGACACTCAAGAAAAAGAAACTTCTTGTACTTCTTCCACATGTTCAGTCACGTAACATTAATCAACCCTTCGCAACATAAATAAGTAAAATTATTTCAGAGATATGTATGTATAGAAGCCATGAATTAATGCTGACATATTTTGAAAGGGTAGGGGGGTTTTGGTTTGTTTTTTTTACTACAGCAACATAATTTTAATAGTAAGTCCCTGAAGAGAAGTTCTGCTTTTGTGGGGCAGAGATGCCTGCCTTCAGGCTGTCACTGAATGCACTCTAATACAAAACCAACACAGACCTTGCAGACTAGCTCTGAGTGCCATGTTAGCTATAGCTCAGTTTAAACTTTGATAGAGGCCTTTTAAGTTGAACATTATGCAACTTCTGGATGGGAAGAGCTCCTCAAATCACCTCTCACATGGCAACTAACCAGCCAGGCAGGCAGTTTGCGTGCATGCTTTGAAAGGAACGGCAACTCTAAGGAGGGAGCTGGACTAGTGCTGCAGCAGCCCTCTTTTTAGAGGGTAGAAATGATCTACCACACAGATTTCTTGTTTCTCACAGCATGAGAAGGGCCCTGGTTTATTCCTCTTTACAGCTCAGCCATCCTCACTCCAACCATTCACTGACTCTGGCTGCAGCAGCTCCTGCTGGAGGTTTCCCTGCTGGTTATTTCCTGCTTATTATTCCTGTTATTTCATAATTTCCTGCTGAATTATGACTGCAGGGATTAGTGTGCAGACTGTGACTGCAGCTTTTACCCAGCTAGAGCGTGACCGCAGGTTCCAGCAACAGGCTTTAGCTGCAGACCCGGCAGTATAAAAGGTTTTAGACTGACCTCACAGCAGTGATTCTCTCTCCTCAGGATCCTCCTTCATGATCCTCTCCTTCTCTCTTCCTCAACGTTCTTCCTTCTTCACGATTCTCCCCTCAGCAGCTCAGCCCCTCCCCTTTACCACACTTATCTTTATTGGATACAGCTGTGACTCATTAGGGGCCAGGCCAAGTGGTAATTAACAGCTGTTACCTATCAGGGACACTCACCTGCAGTCCCTTCTACTGATTTCTGTCCACACAGAAATGAAGTCATTGCATAGAGCCCCTCACCACTGGCCTCGTTCACAGTGAATGGAGCTTCTCCAGCTCCACATTTGCTCCTTGCAGATCCACCACCACCCCCCGGGGTGTGAAGGAGCAATAACAGGGAGCACTGCAGGGAGGACAAGCCAGAGAGGAGCCAAGAGTGCCTTCACAAGCTGTGCTCCACACACAGCTCCAGCACCTTCCTAACCCCACTCAGCAGCAAGTTACAGTGGTCTTACTCTCAATTTCCATTTGCTAGCAATAAAAACAGAGATCCAGCCATCAATCTCCAGTTAATTACACACAGATTTTCCCAGCCCAGCTCTCAGAGGCAATTTTTCCCAGGATTCAGCCTCTTCTCTCCCCATTTCAGACACTGGACAGGGAGCCTGCTGTGGGAGCAGGGCTTGCACAGGGCCTGGGCTCTGTGCCAAGACACCCCATCTGTTAATTTGGACAGCTTTCCAAGGAGCCTCCACATGAAAATATCCACCATGTCAGCTGACCCAGCAGGATTTGAAATAAGACCTAGAAGTAAAGGTTTAGTCCCAGCTAAGAGCACATCCCACACCCGTGCATCTTCCTGCTCCTGACCCCAGCATCCTTCCACCCCAACACCTGCCAGGAGCTAAAGCAGGTTATAATAACAACCAAGTCAAACCCCCCTGTGTACCAGAGTGACCAGAAGACATCAGGTTCATATTAACTTTTATTTTCATGTATGTACAACTTAAGAAACAAATCCCAGGTTGAAAAAGTCCAGAAGTTATCTTGAACAACACAACACTGACATACCTTTGAGGCAGCAAGTATCACTCCTATTAAGGCTCTCAAGAAAGGATGGATACCATGCAAATGCAATTAAAGAGTACATTACATTTCAAAATATGCAAACCAAGTTCAACTTTTAAGTCTCTCAGAAAAAGAACATATCAAACATTAGAACAATGAGCCACAAAAGCATTTACATACATGCTTGAAGCTAAGTGTGTGGACCAGATAAAACCCAGTAAAATGTAACAACTGCCAACCTGTCTTTAGTCAGATCAGAACTCCAGTTGGTGATCCATCCCTTCCAGCATCACGACTGCCAATGGGTGCACCAACCTCATCATTTTGCATTCACATAAACGGGTGTTGACTGCAAAATTCCACCTTCTTTCAACTTGTAATGCTTTGGCATTTATTTCTCATCACTGAAGGTACTTAATCCCCCTGCTGAACGTGGGCAGGAGGCATGCCCAGAGTGCCTGAACACAGCAGCACACAGCAGGAACTGCACAACAAAGTTACTTCCATTGGTGCCAAACTCATTTTTGCTTTTATGTATCCTTCATACAGCTACAAAGCTGCAAATACATATGAAGGATACATAAAAGCAAAAATCAGGTTGGCATCACCATCAGGCACTTAGAGAGATTCTGATTAATTTCTGTATACTGTACTCCTTGCTCATCATCTCAAAGAGTGACAGCTGCTTTTCCTTAAACCCTTACCAGCATTAGCACTAAATCAAACAAGCACTGCTAACCTACAAGAAAAAAAAATCTTATTTAATATTCTAGTATAGTAACACCATTTGTGCAAGCCAGCATCTAAATATGGTCTAATACCAACAAGAAGTTCATTTCTTCTGTGTCGTTGTAACAAACTGAAATTAAACACAATGAAGGTGGTTAGCAGCAATACTTTTTTGGTGTCATCACTAACTTAAAAATAAAAGGACTAATAATTTGGAAATGATGAAAATGGGAAAAGGAAACCACCCCAATTGCTGTGACCTCTCCCAGGATGTTACGTGCACTGCCTGGTGAGTCAAAGGTGCTCAGGTGACTTTCTTCAAGCCTGATGTTTATACAATCAGATTCTACTTGTCCACTGAAAAGGAACTAAATTAACTTTCAAAATGTTTTATCTTGCAGCATTTTTGGCAACTCTAAAATTGCCCAAAGGCCCAAACACTTCAGAAGTTTTCCATCACATAACACCCAGCTCTTACTGATTTTGTACAAACAGTATTCCTCGCCCAAGAAAATAACAGTTAAAAGTAGGAGGATTCTTTCATTTCTGTCACCTAATTCTGAGTCCCAGCAGTATATAATTTAAGATACTGCTAGGCACACACACTGTGCTGGTATCTGCAACTGGAAGAATGAAAAAGGGAAGAGAAAGGTCCATTTTCCTTTAATCCTGACCAGCAGCTGTTAGCAATTTTCCTTAGTTATGGCTGCAGGACATGATGGATGGGAAGGCTCGGTCTGCTGGAGCTGGTTTGTAACATCCAAGTGCTCTCAAGGACTGTTGTTCTACAGCACATTCACTTTAACCAGGGACTACAGACTGAAGAGGCAACAGATAGCTCCTGGGAGAATCTGTCATTCTTCACAGGAGCTGTCTGATCAAGGGATAAGATCTGAAAGAACAACTGCATGATCTTTTCTATACAATTTGTGTATCATGTCATTGACACAAATGAACTTAACTCAAGTGGGAACTCAAACCAAGAAATCTGCATAAAACATATTGAGATATTACCATTTTAAGACTTCCCATACACTTTTGCAACACAGAAACTGGATACACAAAAACATGCAAGTCAAACAAAGCTAATCTACAATAAACAAAACCAGAATACACTTATTTCAAGACTTAAAACATTAAAATATTTATCCAATGCTAAATAGGAGCAACAAAATAAGCTCTAGACCTAGCCATGTAATTTCATAAACATTTCAATTGGCTTTTTCAGCCTTTATTTCCCATCTCTTTTAACTTGTATGTAAATAAGGCATCTTCCTCTCTCTATGAATAGCAATGCTCCAGGGCTCTGTGGTTATACATGCATGGAGCTGCACAGCCTTTTTCCAGAGTTACATGGGATGTCCTCCTCCCAGGAATAAAGCAGGATAGAAACTGCTCCAATACCAGAAGCACATTCTGAGGAGACCTGAGAGCTTTCCTGTCCCACCTGGGCTGCAGACTCCTTTAACAACATGCTCTGACTCCCATGGCCAACCTCCTGCCTGGAAGGAGCCCCATCATTACCAGATGTACCCCTCAACCCATCAGATGAAGTTCAACAGGCAAATACCAAGTCTCACAAATATAAACCCAGCAAAATAATTAACGTGGTCCCTGGACAAAAGCTACATTCCAAAATACAGAATCTAACCTTTTGAATTATCTTTTGAAATGCTCAACCAATCACCACACCCATTTTGCCCCAAACCTTTAACAGACACTACAAAAAAAGCTGGAAATTCCTCATCAAACTTAGAGATACTAATCCCAGAAAACTTCAAAGACATACCAATATATTTTAAATGACATAGAAGAATATGGGCAGAGCTCAAGAACTTTATTTTATAAAGTCCTGTATTTTACAAACACAGAAGGTAGCCAATGCAAAGCACAAAATACAAAGAGTAAAGAGGTTTCTTTATCTGAAAACACCTCAAACCACTGAAGGGAGCAAACTGCACTAGAAGAAGTTTACAAGAAGTCTTCAAGGGAAGTACCATGTAAAGCACACTGCATTAATCTAGACCTGACATTATGAGGGCATGTCTCACTGTACTAAACACCAGATCAGAGACAGAACATGAAAGTAAAACATCAGATGTCACAGTCACTGTTCCACTGATCCAGGAAAGGCAGAGACTCCAGAGCAAGCAGGAACTGTGAACCTGCTTAATAAAGGCCATTCTTGCAAAGTCAAAAAAATCATACACCCAACACTTTCATCCCTTCATTAAAATAGAAATACTAGAAAGGAGCACTCCATAACATATCCCCATTGCTTCTGACTGACATGTTGAGTAAAAGGGAAGAGAAGAACTTCAGCAGAGATAATGAGAGCAACGAAGATCTTTCAGCACAAGGCAGCAGAGCTGAGGAGCCTACCAGCCAGAAAGGGAATTATTTTGTTTGCTACTTCACCAACCAGAAGCTGTGAGCTGACTTCTTCCTTTCATGAGGCAAAGGGAAGTTTTCATCTAGAGGCCATTGTGAGAAACACCTCACCCTGTGTTTAAGGATGCAGCCCAGCAGAAATCACTGATAAAGAAAAACAGTGTGTATTTGCTGGGTTTCCTTCTGAACACCTCAGAGAAAATGTCCATTTAATTCAGAGAGCAAACAAGGATGTCAGTCTCATTAGATTTTGTTCTCTCATGCTCCTGATCCTGTCTGAGCACTCCTCTGAAACAAATCTGCTTGATGATGAAGGCACAATTATACAAACCTTAACATTCTCTCTAAATGCAGCTATGCAAAAAAGGGAGAGAAGGGGTAGGGAAAACAAAGGTGAAGTATATTTCTCTTCAAATAATTAAGTCAGTTTATTTTCCAACAGCCATATAAATTTAAAATATGAAACAACAATAATACAGCTATAGAATCTAGGTTTTCTTTCAAAGCAGCAGCATATAAAACATATAAAAGCTAAAACCTCAGCACAAGCTTCAAAAAACCAAGGACTGAGTGAATTTTGCCAAAGACATGAAACTCACAAAATACAGTACACAAAAATACTGGAATGCATAAGATATAAAGCTACACATTTTAGGTAAAGAAAGGCATTGTAAAGGATACAAAATTTGCAAAATTAAAGCATGGGACTTGGGGAAGAGTACCATGAATACAAAGAAGTTGGCAATTAATACACATGGACGGAGTGGAGAAAGTGGCAGTTCAGTATTTAGCATTCAGTTTTCAGGTTCACGACTTCACTTTCTTGGCATCCTTTTTTCCAGAGTTCTCAGCAGCCAGATCTGCTTTTCTCTTCTGTGACTAAAGAGAAAAAGTATAAAATTAACAAGAAGGCATTATAAAAATAATAAATTTAAATACATAACTGACTATTCAAAAGAGAATGTACAAGCCCAATGCATCCTAGATTTCAGTTCATCTTCGCAGGATATAATGGAAAGGCAAATATTAATTAGTGATGTAGACACTTAATTCTCCTACCCTTTTTATATCCTTAAAATTATTACCCTGTCTCAGTGGTGCAGCACATGTACCATGAATTGGATGAAGAGATCAGGACCTTGACTTACACAGAATTCTGTCCTAAAAATGACAACCCTCCAAAATAAAAGCAGCACTTTCATTTCTTCTTCCAGCAACTACTATGTAGGGGAGGAAAAAAATCTGAGAAGAAATTGAGGCAACGTGCAATGTACATAAGTAGGCAGAAAGTAGGCAGTGCAACTTTCTAAAAAGAGTCTTCCTCTGCTACTTGAACAAAAGACTTCTCAAAAAAAAAAAAAAAGCCCCTAAATACCTAGGGAATTCCTGCCTAAGCAAATCTAGGAGAGCTGTGACTAGACAAATATTTCAGTTTAATCTCTCACCTCATGGTTTCTGCTAATGCAGTCAGTGCCTACAGTTATCTTTTACATTTTCTAAAACAATATATAATTGAATTCTACCCCACTGGAAGTAAAGTAAGTGCTGCTAAACATACTGCTGTAACTTTTGCTCCTCTTTTCTTCTTTTCAGCTCTCTCTTTTTCCTCAATTTCCATGTTTTCTTTTTCTATTAATGATATGAGAGTATTGCAGCGTCTCTGGAACTCCTAAGGAAAGAGAACACATCAAATTTCAGTAAATTATACAACTTGCTTACATATGTTCAAAATTCTTTAATTTCAAAGAAATGGGATTGTGTTAAACTCAAAACAAGCAACTAATCAGAAAGGACTCAGAAATAACCTTGATCCCCTTGTCTAAGGCACTCAGGAAGATCCTCCTCTTTCCTGGGAACAAATGTTTGCATAAATACACACATTTATAGAGTGCTCAGGTTCATGGTTAGACTCTCCAGATGGACCACAGCTCCAAAGCATCTGCTGTGGACAGAGGCTGGACTCAAGAACAATTTTCTCTGGAGAATCACAGGATCAGCTGACAGTGAGATGTGACATGCACACAGGTTTCTTCTACATCCACCATGAAAAAGAATCTGAGCAATAAATCCTGCACTAAGCTACTGAAATTTCAATATGGATTGCTGCACTCCATTTCAGTACCACAAAAATACACTTATTTAAAACACCTTGCACCTTCAGAGATGAGGTTTTTTATTCTGTGTGGCCTGATACTTCTCTCTTTTGGATGGAAAGAGAGAAGATGTACTTTGTTCAGAGCTATAAAGACCTGGATTGCAATAAATAAGATGGGAGCAGTGAAGCATTGCCTTTCTGCATGGCTGGAGGCAGAGATGCTGACTGGGGAGCAAAGGCAGCCTCAGCTCTGTCCACAGGCCTGGGTACTCCTGTATTTACTAAGGAGTCATTTGTCTTGTGCTGGGGAGTGTTTGCAGAAAGCTAAAAGAGAATATGCATCATTTATGACTTCAGAGAATGGATACATGTTTCACTACTGCCATGATATTTTACATTCTTCCTGCATGGACAGAAATTTAAAAAAAACCCACCACAAAACACCTGTGCTCAATTTAAAAAAAAAAATTTACAGTCTTAGGCACTCATGGTACCTTTAAGAACTTACATTTTGGGTAAACCATCTGATTTTGAAATAATTAAATGAAGCAGAATTTGTTTCTTGAAGAGAAATCTTCAGGAGAAGAAACAGAAATAGTAAGATGGAAGATAAATTAGCTGTTTACATGGAATTCAAGAGACATCTAGTGGTTAGAACACAAAGCTCTCTCAAAGAGCCTGCTAAGCCCTTCTCAAAATTCTTTTTATCTTGTTTCACATGAGTTTAAATGATCACATGTGAATTTCAGCATTTTAGGAAGCCTTCTCCACTTTCACTGAACTTATTCCTCTATAAATATTTGTATTTATACTTCATTCATTAGTATTATCATGTGATTTTCCAGCACATTTCTTTACAAAAAAATACAATCACCAAACCTAGTGCAAAATGGATCCCTAGAAATTAATACCTCCACAAATGTCAGGAAGTTAGAATATATCAGCTACATTACTAAACCATACAGAGCATGATAATTTAGAATATTTCATAAAATTAAATGCACAGTGAAAGTGAAAGATGGTTTTAAATTTGTATTTCCATAATATTCTCTCTCAACCATGTAGTAGCAGAAAACTAAAATTATTAATGGATAGAATTTTAAAAGAAAACCTAAGCCAAACAATTCCCCATATTCCCAGTGTCTCAGTTTCACCATTAGGACACCACAGAACATATTTCTACACTTGAGCAAATGATTTCTATCCCCTTAAAAAAAGATACTGAACATAAGGATCTGCAAGACTTAAACTGAATATTTAACTCTACCCCTGACAACAATGTATCAACTAATATTAAATGCTGAGCTACATTTTTAATTTCTAGTACCCATTTCTATGATTTATGTAAATGGATTCCTGCACAGACAACTTAAAAGAAACTTCTTAATGGACTAAATATTGCAGGTTTCTCTTTATGGATGTAATTTTAAAATCCAGTATTTCTTCTAACAGACATTTTAGTAAGAAACACTTGTAATTCTTTTTAATTAAGGGCTAACTGCTGCTCTAGCCAGGAACACTTCAATTGCTGGAATATCAAGTAAAAAGTGTATCGCATAATTCTAAGTAGTGCTGGGAAAAGCAAATATACTCACCTGTTCAAATACACATTTTAAATATTTTATCTTATGTTTTATTTATTCTTAGTACAGTACCCAGAACTCTGAAAGAACATTCTTTCAGATAAACAAATCCTGAGGTCAGGAAATGAAGACACTCAAGTAGAAAGAACTGAGGAAAAACTTTGGGGCAGATCCAACAGCTTTTTATCATAGAAAGAATCCCATTTTCTGATGCTGGTACCTACAAACCTTAATATTTGCAACCACCAAGGCTTCTGTTAGTGTTATCAATTAGTGGTACCAATTCCTGCTTAATGACTAAATTAAAAATTAATGGCTCTAATCTAAAATTCTGAGTCCTAGTCCACTTGTTATTAAGTTTGTATCATCTTTAAATACAAACAAAATTTTCAGTACAGTATACCTAAAGAAATTTAAGGGGATAATCCACACCTTCACAAATACAAAGCACATTTTAAACCTATGATTAATTCCTATGTGAATCAGAACTTTCCTCATGCTGATGGAAATTAAATAGTGTGTTAGAAAAGCTGCTCCCTTCAAGTGTATTACTCAGATGTTTTCAGTCCTTAATATTATTCAACAACTCTAAAGAAGTGATATTTTAAGTGACATTGTTTGGTAAAACACTTGGTTTCCAATAAAAGTATCAAGGGTATTAATCCCTTTGGGTAACTTGGGACTTCAGCTTGGCAGGTTTTCTAATCTGTTTGTTTCAGTTGTATTGTGTTTTTACTGCACTACGGCAAAAGGTCACTTTAAAAAAAATACAGATTAAAATAAAACCCAAAGTTACTCTGTTGGAACCCTGCAGGCTGAAAACTTCAGCCAATTTAACCCTAACCTCAGCTGAGATAAAGCAAGCAGAACTGTAACATTACTCTTTCAGCATTTTTTTCCTAAACAAATTTTATGAGGTGGTGCTAACAAAAAAGAACAAGACACCCCATGTAGGTCCCTGTGAGAGGCACCCACCATGGCAGTCCTGGATTTGATGAACCAGCTGTATTGTGTTTTTTCTGTACTAAGGCAAAAGGTCACTTTAAAAAAAATAGAAATTAAAATAAAACCCAAAGTTGTCTCCTGAACAAATTTTATGAGCTGGTGCTAACAAAGAACGAGCTCCCCCCCAGGTGGTGCCCAGTCCCTGAGAGAGGCACCCACCATGGCAGTCCTGGATTTGATGAACCAGTCGAAGCGGAACTGCGGCGCGTTGCGCACACACTGCCGCAGCTCCTCGTACACGTTCTCCTTGTCAAAGCCCATCTTGTGCAGCATGCAGATCAAAAACCTGTCCTCCTCCTCTGTGTAGTTCTTCCCTTTGTTTGTTCCATACTGAATACGCAGCTGATGAAAGGGGGCTTTGTACCTTGCAATCTGAACGCAAACCAAAAATCAGGATAAGTGTACAATGCTACATCAAGGAATTATTAGTACATGAGACTGTGGATCACTGCTAGATGGTACTACCTATGCTGCATAAAAAGACAGAACTCTCATCCCCAATTATCCCTTTTCTGAAGGAATTTTTGGAAGAAGTCAGCTACAGAAAAACTTGGAATAGTTACTTTGGCATCAAGGGCTTTCTTGATACTGATCCTCCGTTGAATTCTTGCCTCTCCTCGTTCAATCTGAGCCATAATCCTCTCAATGTCCTGCAGTTCATTGCAACGTTCCCAGAAAACAGCTAAAAACACAAAGCAAAATTGTTGAATATAATCTTTTCCTCTGCTCTTATGACTTTACTGTTAAGATGCTCTGGCAAAAAAAAAAAAGAATTTAGCTTGTGGTTCCATTAAATCTTAAGCAGTGAGCTAATGCTCTCCAGTCTACTACGCCAGCCAAAAATTATGCTTGCACTGACTCTTTATTCAGTATCTTTAAAAGTCAACTGTAAGTAAAGGCTTAGTAAAAGTTCTAATAAAATTTACATGCAACATAATTAATTGTACAATAAATTCAACACTTTGAAGGGAACTCTTGTGGAGCTCTTCCTTTTTAACTACAGGAATAACATTGCAAAGTTGGTTTTATGAAAGTGTTTAGTAAAATTATATCCAAGGCTGAAAGAGGAAGAAATCTCAAAAGCACTGTGTCAATATACAGTGTGCTAGGTAAAATAGCAGAGAAAAAGCATAAAGAATCATGTTGGCACTATAAGGGAAATTCACAATTTCACAACTCGATCTTGTCAGTGAGAATTAACTATGTCAAATTCTAAGCCTTGACTAAGGAGGGCTAAAGGCAGCTGGAGGTGTTAGTTAAATGCTGCAAAAAAAAAAATCAACCTTTTTAATAGAATTTAATCTTCTGAAAAAAAATTGCATACTTTGACAAAAAAAAAGTCTTAAAGGCATCCAAATTCTCTACCTTGTAATTTTGAAAGAACATGCAGCAAAAGTCATGGTAATACTCTGGTATTAGGAAATAAATACATTTCAAAATACCACAAACCTGAGTACTCAATGACCTCCTCAGGTGACTTTCCCTCCACCTCACGGGCAATATTGTCTATATCATCACGACCATATTTCTCATTGGCTTTAATGAACTGGTTAAAATCTCTTTTATTCCAGTTTGTAAAACCCTGTAAACAAGACATCAAGAAGGTATTATCAAGTCAAAGGGAAGCACTTTCCAAAATTCTGATTTATGTTTGTACCATTTGCAACATCCCATAATTACAGTGGCTAATGGTCTTTCAGGATTTCCATAAACTTGAGTTATGCAGGGCTTATTACTGAATCATTAAAAGTCTAAAGAGTTATTTTTGGGCATGACTCCACATGCATTAGTAAGGATAAAAAGCTCTTTCTTTTGAAGGTTTTTGTGCTATTTCTCCAAAGAAATGAGCTGTGACAGTCACCCTTGTGGAGATACAAGCTGCACACTTCAGAGCAGTACAAGGTGCAGCAATGCAAGTGTCAGCACAAGTTCTCAGAGCACTGCAAGTATCTAAAGGAACAGCTCCTACTTCAGACATTTAACAAACCTGGAAGCAGACAAACAGCTGGATGAAAGCAGAAGTATGTCAAGAAAAGATCTCTAAAGTCTAAAAAGATGCAATCAAATGGAAACTCTAAAGCACTGTCAAACGGAATTTGTTATGTACCAAAGAAATCAATCCAAAACTGAACAAGCACAAAAACATCACCCAAGAAAGAGACACTGCAATTTAAAGACAGGGAAAGCAGAAAATGCCAAGAACAAACAAAACAATCACATGCCTGGGCAATAATCTGTTGTGCACTGAGTTTCCTTCATCACAGAAATGTATTTACAAGGAACTTTGTCAGTTCTCCAGCTGAATAAGCTCACTCCACAATTAGCATGTTCAGAGTGAGTCTAACATACACAATACAACTATTTCTTTTTAATCATTAACAGCAGTACTGATATGCACATCAGCACCAGCTTAAGTATTTCCTCTGCTATACATAAGTGAAATCAATAGCAAAATTGTGACTTTGCAATTTTCTTCCAAGTTTTTACAGAAAATGTTCTGAATCAAAGAATCCTGTGCCTTTGAGACACACCTTTCTCCTTAACAATCAGCTTTTAACAAGCCCACTCAGCAGGATAATCAGCCAAAAGGTCAAGAAACTAGTCAGTGACAGAAATTCAGTCCCAGTATAAAAACAACATGCCTAACAACCAGACTGGGACAAAATTAACAGATGTGACATGCCTCAGACACCTCAAAAACACCATGTATGCTGACACAGGCTTGTCCTGATTCAAATCCTTTTTGATTTAAAAAACCCCACAAGTTTTATGCATGTAGAAATCCACTGGTTGGATTTCTGCATGTATTGTTGGGCAGCACATCTACTACACAAGATGCTGCCTCAAATGGTCAAGGACTTTCACGGAGATAAACAGTAGATGACTAAGATGTAAACTTGTTCAAGGACAGGAAAGGTCCCTCAAAGCAAAACCAATTAAAATCATTACATGTTGTGTGCTTTCTTCTTTCAATAAGATCAGCATAGCTTTCCTGTGTGTATTTACCATTATTTGTTTTCCATACTAGCAAAAACATGATGAAATCCTTCAGCTGATTTTATTTCACCTGTGTTAGAAGCTTTTCCTTCTCTTCACTTTCCTCAGCATTCAGAGGCATAGACTCATCTATCTTCTTTTGCTCCTCCTTTTGTACCTGAGCTGCATTTGGAAGGTCAGGATTCCTGGGGACCTAAAATCAGGGGTATGAAAGAGCAGTAGTGCAGCAATGTTATTTCAGAGACTGCATTTTAAAAGCACTGTGTCCAAGTTACCACATGTGTTCTACCTAGATTCAGATCTTATTGTTTAAACTCCTCCTGCCAAGAACAGGACTGATTTAAGCTGTGAGTTCATCATGCATTTCATTGACTTGAAAAGAAAAATAAAAATAAATTACCTTATATCCTATAGTTTTACGGTAATAGAGAATCTCTTTCTCCAGAAGTTCAAACAACCGTGGTGGGAAAAACTGAAAATCCTGAATATTTGGTTGTTTTGGAGGTCGTGGAGCCTTGAAAAATATACAGATACATCAACATTATAGAAGCATAACTTTTCTGCAAGTAAACTCCCATAATTCAGCAGCAGTGGCAATCTATGACTGTAAATATACAGGGGTAGAGCAGGGGCTGCAGCATGGGAGAGGAGGAGCAAAACAACATAAAACCCTTCCATAACTTGCCAACTTCTCACCTTTGGGACTTTTGGCTCACTGACACGTAGGGCTTCTCTGAAATAAGCATCCACTGCATAATTGGCTTTGCGTTCTCTTTTTGGAGGCTCAATCCATTCCATCATGCTCAGCTACACACAGAAAAGAATAAAAGGATACTTAAGTAACTGCTTCCCTAAAGTCACAAGAATAATGACTAATGTGGCACTGCAACACAGGAATGTGTTTTTGCACAGCAAATCTAGTGATTGGGCTCAATAATTTGGATGCTACAACAGAGCTTGAAAATAAGCTAGAAACTGTAGCTGATTATGACAAGTATTTAAGCACTTAGAATTAGCTTGTGGCTTTTATGCTTGCATATCTAAACTGAAGTCTTAAACACCAAAAAATTACCTTCTGTTTTTCTCTGTAATCTTCACCTTCAAAGTTGTACAAGCTCATCTCTGTGTCCATAGTGAAATTTCGTAGGGAGCTCTCTCCCATTTTCTGCAATCGTTCATTCATTTCAGCTGTCTGAAAAGAGGGGAAGACACTTTTAGGCTCACTCAAGCTATTTTATCTTTTCTGAAAAAACAGCTTTCGTCATTACTATGACATTCTCAGCATCTTTTTCTGATTTTAACTTTTACTTATGTTTTTTTCTAAACAGAGATACCCACTGTCCTTTTCAACTTAGAGCAATTTGACTTCAAGACTCTCCATTAAACTAAATTTCTTATGTTGGGATGCAGTCCTACAACTGTAGAATTTAACTTCAAAATTTAAATTAAATTTATGCCCATCTCCTTGGACCTGAAATGGCAGCTCATTTTTTCACAGAGCTCTCTATTACCTAATGAAGTTGCATGAAGACTGTGTCTGTCAGAATTGTTGGCATTAATTTTACATTCTCCTAAAAGCCCACAAAGTAAGTATATGCTTTTATGATGATATATTAAGATATGATATCATATTAATATATATTATCATTAAGATATTGTAGCCCTGGTTCCATGCCTGAGGTGTTTTGGTTTTCTGATATTCTTTTCCCAGGGAATTTTGTGTAAACAGGTGAAATGTTTTTATAACTGTAACTTTGTTTTCATTCCTTTCCCCAGGAGGGACTTCTTGTCCCTCTGCTCTGACCAATGTGAGTGAAGAGGTTTGTTTTTGTGTCACCAATCAGACTGGTCTGTGTAAAATAGTATAAAAGAGAGACACATCCCAAAAATAAAGGAGTCATTTTCAGCCTTCTGAATCTCAGAATCTGTCATTGTGGTGTAAAAGTGTCAAGATATGATCAGCATGAACCCTGAAAATAATTACCGTAACTAATTCTACTTCAAAATTTTCAAAATACTGAAAATCTGCACATATAGTAAAGTAATAATAGATTCATGTAATCAGATCTTGCTCCATTTTGTGCATGTGTGTTTTGATTCCATATTAAACAGTTCTCTAACCTTCTTTTCACCTCTTTCCAGAATAGTGGTGATGTCCTCCTCTGTCAGCTCGCTGTCCTTGGAGGCGAACACGTGCGTGGCCCCGTGCCGGATCATCTGCAGCATCTCATCCTTGGCCAGTTTGTTGGACTGCTGGTCTATGAGCCTCCCTAAAATCACAAGGAATGTGTTCAGAGTTAGAATATGGGAGATCTAACAGGATCATACAAGCAGGGGATTTTTTTATTTCACTGATAGAACAAAAAGGAAAAACAGAACAACCATACAGAAAAAAAAGATACATTTCACTTGAGGTGAGAATAAACCGAAGCCAAGAACTTTGGGGAAAAATTAAAAAAAACAATTTTGACTCAAGCCATAACAAAAAAACATTTCACACTCACATAATACCAATTTTACATTTAATATCTTATTCTTACAAAGTCAGCTGAACTTTTAAGATCACAATCTTATCTCAAGATGAAAAACTACAAAGTATTCTATAATAACCACTAAGAAGTGCTTGACTTTTTTACATTCACATCACTGATTTCAACCCAATTTTCTAATTATTTTTCCCAAAATCTGAATTTCTGCCCCAAAATTTCACTAATGCTATCTCTTCTCACACTACCAAAATTTTCACCATCATCCTTTCAGCATCCCACCCTTTAGTCAATACAAATAACCCTTAGAAACTAGCTTGAGTACCTTAGTTTTGACAAACTATTCCTCTGAGTGCTTCTAAACAAAAGTGCACAAAGGTGTTTTATTGTTTAGTTAAATCTTATGTGGTAAGAAGCATATATATATTTTGTTATTTCAACTGCCATGGAACATACCTGATTTAATTTTTTTCTTTTTAACATATCACAAAACTAAGCAACATCTATTCAGCTGTAGTTTATTTTCCTCATCTAGACTCACTGTAAGTCTATGCCTCCATTAATTAGGAAAACAATTTAAAGACAATTCAGCTGAACAAATGAATACCTTGCACATTAAGCTGATTTAGCCCACTGCTATTATACACAAGGCCTGCTTTCTCTACCACTGTACATCTGTACAGCCATTTAACCATACTTTAAAGGACTGAACAATTCTGTTGCAGACAAACATACATAGCAGTTGATACCTTGTTGTATAACTATAGAGTCCAGCCTCAGTTTTATTTCAGCTCTTTCTACAATCCTCTCTTCAACAGTATTATCAGTGATAAGTCGGAACACCCGTACTGGTTTCTTTTGACCAATACGATGGGCACGGTCCTAACAAACATAAATCAGTGAGTGTTCAGCAACAAGAACTCACAAGCAACAAACAAGTTAGCTTGCAGAAACAGCAGCCTCAAACTAGCATTGGACTTGCTGGTTCTTTGCCTAGTCAAGAGCACAGATCACTGTAAAACCAGTAGTCTAATGTTTATTTGGATCTGGCTATTACACTTTGGAGTCATTCCAGAGCAATAAATGCACCTCCCTTGTTGTAAATAAAGATAATTGAATGTCTGTCCAGAATGCAGCTGGGAAGTGGACATACAACAGCACATACATTCATACACTTGTATTGTTTTCTAATGAATTCCCTCACATGACACAGGTATTGATATTCTGCACCCCTGGCTTGAGCAGGTTAATTCCATGTGCAGAGTTCCTGCAGCCACAGCTCCAACACTCTGCCCCTCCCAAGCCAGCAAAGGAGGTTTATGACTGACACACTGCACTCATTTGTAACAAAACTTATGTTTATCCTCTCTGGAAAACATGTCCTTTTAAATTAAAAAAAAGTTAAATAGCTGTCCTTCAAGCTGTGGGTACCAGGATTTTCTGACTGTCTTTAAACATGAGTTGTTAAATCTTTTCCTCTCCTACATAACATTAATTTCTTCCTGAAAACCTACTGAAGTTCACAAATCACACTCACAGTCTCCAGGAAGTTGGTCAACTATTGGCAGTCAACATGCATATCTAAAGGATGAGCTACTCATATTAAATATTTGATGTGTTGAAGTGTATTAAAAGAAAATTAAGAATTACAAACCACTGAACAAATACCCACCCTCCTAATCATGCAGGAAGGATCACACGAGTTTTATTGCACATGAAACAAATTACAGACTAGTTTTTTTACATTCAGCAGTCAGAAAGAAGATTTTAGTAGGTTTAACCCAAAGGTTTCCCCTCCCAGCATCACCAATGTCTTTAGGCTTATGCAGAAGCAAAAAGTAAAAGCATAAACTTGCCAAATGAGAGGAATATAAGGCTGCATGCTTCTAATTATCTGTTATTATTTTGGAAATAGTCCTCTATTATTCATTTACTGTTCTCTTCTGAAAAGACAGAATTCAGGATAATTCTCTACTTCTATTAACAATATCGATACGTTATTTTGATAGAAGTACTCTCATTATGAAAATAATTAAGACAAATATTTACAGACAAAAATCTACTATTTCCTCCACAAATTCTGTTCACACCCTTTTATTCAGTTCCTTTGTTTCTTAAAGTATTTTCTTTGCTTTTTGTATACAGAAACTCAAGTTCTGAAAACAGTTACCCAAAATAGAACACTGACAACTTAAACAGAAAAGTGGGTATTGGGGAGTTAACTCACCATGGCCTGCAGATCTACTTGAGGGTTCCAATCTGAATCATAGAGAATAACCACATCAGCAGTTGCCAAATTAATTCCAAGACCTCCAGCTCTGGTACTCAACATGAAAATGAATTTACTGCTGTTGGGAGCATTAAATGTGTCAATTGCTTCCTGAAAGAAGAAAAAAGGTGTCACTGAAGTATCAGATCTTTCAAACAAGTTTCCACTATGTTGGTGGCTTTCCAATTAAATTTCTTTTCAATTTATATATATATATACACTAAGCAAGAAAGAATTTTATTGAAGTTTGGACAGGTGAGAAAATCTGTACTGACTCCACAATATACTGTATATTTTGTTTAGCTGAGGATGAAATGAAGCATACTGTGGACTTCAGTTAGGAAAAACATGCCTTTTTAAAAAACTGTATCATTTCTGCTTTAAATAATAATGTGGCTACACACACATGTAAATAACTTATTAGCCTCAACCAAAGGCTTTTCCTGTTGGCACACAACTTGCCCACCTCTCTCTCCTCGTGTGGTGTCTGCCCATCAAGCCTGCAGTACTCATAACCACGCCACATGCAGTAATCCTCCAAAATATCCAGCAAACGAGTCATCTGACTGAAGAGCAGAACTCTGGAACCTGGCACAACACAGCAGGTTTTGACATTTATTTTATGTTTTCACATTGATCTTCTCACTGAGCTACTACAGAGAACGACTGAGGATTTACGTGAAATATTCTGTACCATGACAGAGAATTTATGTGAAATTTTCTGTACTATGTCTAACTTAAGTAAATCTTTTTTTCTGAAGTTACTTTTCTGGTAGTGATTTAATCACTCAATATTATTTGGTAAGTTATACAGGAGAAATATACAACCAAAGAAACAGAACACTTCCAGTCATTGTAAGGAAATCTGGTGCCGGTAGATGTGCATAGATGAAATAATCCTATCATCAGAAATTTTCTTACAGAAAGAGAAGGGAGGCTCTACTTTTCCTTTCTGCATCTCCATATTTTTAGCTTTGTAAGACTTTCCTGTAAGGTTTCTTTCCCTTCATGTGTTAAGACCTACAGAAAGTTAATTTCCAACAAAAACCTTGCAGAAAGTGACGAATACTCACTGCAGGAAAGGCTAAACCTGTGCTATTTTTTAAATAACAAAATTTAACTTATAAAGGAGCATTCAGATCCCTGCTGTCCATGAACAGCACTCACCCTGCTCTCTGAGCTTTGCCAGCAGTTTATCCAGGACTAACATCTTGCCACTGTTGGTGATGAGGTGAGTGTCAGTGGTGTAGGGAGGGCCGGGCTCAGCACCATCGAACAGGTAAGGATGGTTACAGCACTTCCTCAGCTGCATCAGGATGTTCAGCAGACGCATCTTGTCCATTTTGCCAGCTGAATTCAGGATGTCAATGTCCTTCATCAGGATCCTGGTATACCTGAGGTTTGAAGGGCAGTTTTGAACAACTTTTTGGTTTTTATTTGAATGAATGAATCCCTGCAATATCCCAATTCTTATTTCTGGACATAGGAGTTGGCTTCATTTATATAACTAAGTTATATTATTACAAAACTTGGCAAAAACTGATAATAAGGATTTCTAAATTCACACCTAAATATGAAAGGGAATCTCTCTCTGCAAGTGACAATGATCTGTCACTCACAGGATTATTTTACACTTCCATTTTGGTAGTACAAAGTGGATTAAAATATCACTTATTTGACAGAAACTGCTACATTGACCTGGCTCCTTGTCTCACATCTCTTCTGGGTATGTAGCTCCTCAAAGTTGTATTTTAATTTCAGGTAAGACTTTTTGGTGCATCAAAGGAGGAAGCTTAGGAAGCATTTGTTCTTTCAAATAAACTCAACGAAGGAAAAAAGTTTCTGCTTTCTTCCTCCCAGCTCTTTTCATTACCCTTCCTGAGCTCTCTGAAACTTGTGCATTTTTTACAAAAGCCCTAAGACAGCTATAAATGAGTTTCTCTGACTGCCTCAACATGCAACTATAAGGAAAAAAGTATCAGTGTGAAGAGTTGTAGTGTTTACCAGAAAATAATCTTATTTCCATGTAAATAACTCACCATTCTCTCTGCATTTTGCTGAGCCCAAGATAAATTTTTACTTCCTTCTTTGGAGGCAAACTCTTTTCCACTTCACCTTTTATGCGACGTAAGAGAAATGGCTTCAAAACCTGCACAAATTAAGATGTTTGCCATAGATAAACATATCAAATTAACTTCCACAAATACAAAATTAACAGATTCAACTATCTGAAATTTATTCAGAACTAATCAGTATCTATTGCTGTCACAGTGACTCCATGAGAAAAATTCTGCAACACAAAGTTGTCCAGCAATGACTAAACTTACACATAAATATGTGTATCCCTATATAAGGATTGCCATAATCATCCCAGCTGTTATCTTAAGAAGGGTCCAAACCTCTGAGTTTATAAAATCTAATCCTTCTTAACATAAGCCCTGTTTCATCTCCACTAGCAGGGACAAAACACAGCAACATTTCAAGTATAAGCAATGTATGTTGTAGTTTCTCTGACCTCTTTTGCTACTGAAAAAATAGTCTTCTCATGCACAGTAACAGGTAAAGGCATGCTTTTATTCAGACTAGCATAATGTGTATCAGGGTACTATTCACAGTAATAAATGGTTTCAAAAAGATCTAAAGTTCTTCATTTTCATATTTTCTGTTCAGATTTTGTCTGCTTCAAACAGTAACACACAAGAAGTAGCACCTATGATAGGAAGCTCCAATGCTTAATTCATGAAAATTCTGCTAAGCACTCCTGTAACTAAATATCTTCGTGGACATCTTTTCAACTTTGAGAGGAAGGGGAAAATAAACTGACTTTCTTTTTTACAGTGTGCATGCTAATGATGACATGTGATTACAGCTTTAATTACTTACAGCATGAAGTCTTTCTACAAGTTTCTGATCACCGAGACAATTTTTAGTGTCAAACCATGAGTCAAAATCCTGTGGTGAGAAACAGCACAATTGGTATGAACAGTTTATCACCTGTACTTTTAACAGACACATTGACTCTTTCACTCCAGCTGAGAGTGACATAAATCTTGAGACAAATGACTTTGTTCTGAAAGAGAAATCAGTCTGCAATTCTGTGCCACCTCCCTGGGATGTTGTAACCTGAGTCAAGTGCATCACTCTGCAGATAAAATACCATCACATTAAAATACAACAACTTTCCGTGCTCATCACTGCAGTGTCCAAGTGCTTATGTCATGCAAGAAGTTAAAAATCCAACTTAAATCCTCAAGAAAATTAGATGGACAGCACGGCAAAAATAACAAACAAGTAATACAAGGACACAAACATTAACAGTGAAAAAGATAGATTACTCAAGTTCTAAATTTAAAAAAAAAGCTTGTGCCTATTTGGATGCTTCATATTCTTGATATTTTATTGCTTTCTCAAATTTTCCATAATTCTTGAATTATTTAAAGTATTACATTTGCTATTAATGGTCTGAGGCCTCATGCACACCAGCAGAATGCACTGTTTTAACTAGGTACATTAAAATAACTAGTACACAGTCAGTCACAGAGCTCTCCCTGAACCTGGGTCACGCAATCTCCTACCAGGCTGGTCATTCTTCTCTTCTCCTGACAGCAGCCTGGGAATCAATCTCAGAACCCTGCACTTCAAACATCAACTTACATCTGCAGAGTTGAAGACATCAGGCAGCAGGAAATTGAGTAATGCCCAGAGCTCGTGGAGGTTGTTCTGCAGAGGAGTTCCTGTGAGCAGCAATCGATTTGTCGTCTTGAACTCACGCACGATCTCTGACAGCTGGAAACACAACACAGTTATCAACACCATCCACACTAAAGCACAGTCAAATCAGTTTTTGATACCTAAAACAATGGCAATTAAACTTAGAGACAGTGAGCTACAATAAAATTCATATTTACCACCCAGTAGCTTGTTGCTTCTATTTTTTAAAAAAACCACACTTAACACTTAAGATCTGCTCAAACCAGATGCAATCTTTTTGTATTGAACTAACTCCAAAAGAATCAAACTACTTCAAGTTTACCTTAGACTTCTCATTCTTTATTCTGTGGGCTTCATCAATTACCAGGTACCTCCAATTAAATTTCTTGAAGACTGACTTCTCTTTAATTACCATTTCATAGGATGTAACACAAACATCCCATTCACCAGGCATCATAACATCACGGATAAATGCAGCCTGAAGCAGAAGAACTGGATTAATAAACACGTATAAAATAGAAATAATTTTTATGGCATCCAGGGAAAGCTTTCTCCACCACCATCACTGATGTACTAAACTAGCACACAAAAGACTCTGAAACATCTTCTCAGTAACTGAGAGTTACTGTAAAAAGCTTTCAATCCTTTGCACTTTAAGCTGGAGTTAAACAAAATACAAATTTGTTCCTACTCAAAATTAACTATTTGCTCTTCAGCATCATTTCTCTTTAATTCAAACAGAGTATATACAACAAAAAGGGGGGAAAAACCTTCTAAGTTAACTTGCCCAAAGATACAACCCACAAAAGTGTATCAAAACAACTTACATAGTCCACTCCCAACTGTCTTCTCTCTTCCCCGAATACCTCCCTCTGTCCCACCTCTGTTTTTCAAGGCATACATCAAGGCATATAAACCCTTTCACACATTTTTTGCCCAATAATGCATACATTCCTGAAATGTAAACCACTTACTCTGGCATCCTTATCTCCAATAAGGCAAACAGCACGCAGGGATGGAACCCAACGCTTGAATTCATTCATCCAGTTGTGCAAAGTTGATTTTGGAACCAGGACCATGTGTGGCCCAGGAATGTTTCTGTAATGCTTCAGATAGCCTAACAAAGCTATCGTCTGCAGAGTCTTCCCAAGCCCCTGCATTGACAAAGAGGGGGAAAAGAAACTTGCTGAAGTGAAATACCATAAAGAAATACTTTCTAACCACTTTCTTACTATATAATTCTGCCATTTGTTTAAAGCAAACTACACAAGAAGTGTTTGGAATAGAATTTATATCATTACAATTTCAAATTTGAAAAATCAGTCTGCTGTGGAATGAAGCAAGCTACTGCACATGCATGAAATACTGTAAGCATTTCAATGTTATACTTTGCTCAATAATTGCCACAAAAAAACTCCAAAAGATCACTGCTTACCATTTCATCTGCCAGAATGCCATTAACTCCATTTTCATACAGTGAGATCATCCAGTTCAAACCTCTAACCTGATAATCTCTCAGTGTTCCTCCCTTCACATCTGCAAATGTAAGATTCCTCTAAGTAGAAAAATACTAACTCCAAGTAGAAAATTTTCACTGCAATCTGCTGAGATGAATCACAGCACTCTTAACCCCACACTCACACGAAGGAGACTCCTCAAAGCGGATGCAGACGTTGGAGGTTTTCCTGCTCTCAGACAGGAGCTCCTCATCCTCCTCCTGCTCCGTGCGCCTGTGGCGGTACCTGAGGGGAGAGCCCACCACTGGTGTGTGAACAAAACCACCTCAAAACTCTGCTACAAACCCACAGACTGGTCACAACAGGAGCCATCCCTGACCCACAGTGTGAATGTCCTGGTGTCCTGACCAAACTCTCATCCTGTAGATACATTATTCCTCAGGAATCATTCCAGCTTTAATTACAAAGGCTGATATGAAGCCCTCTCTTTCAGATAATCTGACAATATCATGAGTTCTCTGAGGCACTTTTTAATACAAAACACTTCAGTGGTAGCCTTAGACTCAATTACTTGATAATTACAAAGTTCGGAAGTCACATATTCAAATTTTTAAAAAGTTAAAATTTCTAAAATAGAATGTCATCTTGCAAACACTCAAAAAAAAAAAGTTGTTTGTTATTTCAAGACCTCTCAGAGGCACTACAGGCAGGCTCTGCCACAACACAGAGCAAAGCACTTCACATAGCAAGAATCAGTCAACTTGCTTTAAAAGTGCATTTCTGATCCAAGGCCACACTTATGTTGATGGAGCAGATGATGCTTTCAAACCAACCAGCTCTTAAAGAAATTGATACACCACTAACAGGAAATTGTACATAGAAATTGTATTTTCAGTAAATCCAGACAATCTCTAAACACATTATGTTAGAAAGCCTAAGTTGTTTGAACATGTAAGGAACCAGGAATAAAAATAAAACATACTCCCCAGCTGAAATCAAACTCTGTTTTTCATCTTTCTTCATCCGTGGCCGCCCCAGCTTGACTTTCAGTGGAGATGTTGGTGATTTTTGTGCTGCAGGTTGAATAAAATGTGCAAAAAGTTCTGTCTGCTTCAGGAGGAATTCAAACCTTTTTGCTCGATCTGCTTTCTGGTTTCCCAAGTGGAGAAGAGAATAAAAAAGAAAAAAAAATAGGTAACTTTTATGAAGAAAAGCATATTTTTGTTACGGAACAGAATTCAGACACTCATGAGAGCAACTTATATGAGGAAAGACTGACAAGAGCATCTGCTAGACACCTCAGAGGGCTACAAGCACTGTGAAACAGAGCTGGAGCTGCTTCATGGCACACCAGCACTGCTGAAGGGATGACCTTAATCCTGGTCTACAAAGGATAAAGACAGAACTAAAGTCGTGACTTACAGTAAGGGATGAAATCCTAACCTTACTCATCAGTGGCAGAACTTTCATTCAGCTTCAGGATTTGATCAAAGACAAATGTAGTAGCTCTGCTGTTAGAACTACTTCTGAAGTAATGGATCAACTGCTTTCATTCCAGTTGGTGAAATTTGGTGGCAGATTTCAAACTGCAGTTTTGCCATCTCAATGGGACATGTGCATTTCACTATGTCACACAGCAAAATGTGGCCTTCCTTGTGTTTAGAAAATAACATGCTACATCATTTTTAAGAGAAATATGATAAGATGCAAATTCTACCTGAGAGAATGCAACTTATCAGTTTGTCTGTGAAAAATCTAACCATCATGTAACACTGTACCATGTCAGGCAATTTCCATGTGATCTCATTTCGTGACATAGAAGTGAAATTGTACTTCAGCATCATAACCTTTACAATAAATACCTGACCCACAGAAAGCCTTTCTGCAGGTCAGAGCAAGAAAGTCTCCCCCAAGAGCAGGATCACCAAGCAAAGAGCAGAAAGAACGATGCTGGTGTGCAATGCAGGATCTCACCACACCAGGGCACTGCCTTCCTTTCACAGCACATCCCTACTGAGATCTCCCTGCAAAGAACAAATTACTGCTCTCCCCCCACCCTGCATCACTGGACCATTTCTGTAAATAACCTGACAACACAATGAAGTAAATATCAAGGAAAAGCTTTATGAAAAAGAAATTCTGGAAGGGGAAAGCAGAGACATTGATATTTATGATCATCAGTATAAAAACAAATCCATTTAGAGGATTCATTGTTAACAAACAATACATGATTGTTTTGGGAAAATAATCATTGTTGGTAAGGACTTGTATTGAATGACACAGTATGGTTTTCTGTCTGCAATATTATTGCCTTAGTATAAGCAGTATGTTTTGATAAAACAGGAGAGATCTAGCTCACAACTGCACAATTGATAAAAGGTAGATGTTTTTTAATATCTAATCCCTTTGCCTCTTAGGACAACTGAACTAACATTGTAATTTAGGAAAGCTAGAAAGTTACCATGTGAAAAAAGTTTAGCTCCACTCATTCTTGAAGAACAGATCCACTGTGGCTCCCCTCTTTGGTTAGAAATTAGGTATTCATACATGTAGGTATCAGTTTTCTGTGTCTGACAGTTCTACTCTTCCCTGACTTCTGTGATATCAAGTCCTTTCAGTCCCTACTGTAATTGTCAGGCATCCACTTAACATTAAAGCTTTTAAAAACAATACAGGACAGAGGTACCAGCTTAAACCAAGAACTTACTACAAATGTCATTCAAAGGGTCTTATAATGAATGTCCTGCAGGTTTTTGCCTCTTTGCAACACAGAAGTGACCCTGGTACATCTCCTCTCCAGCACTACAAGCTCCCAGCACTGGTGTCATGGACAGAGCCTCTTTTTGCATTGTTATGGCAAACATATTATGGGGCATTTAAATATTTAAAACCTTAATGTTTTTGTATGAGAGGAACTGGCAGCTTCAGTATTTCAGTTAAGAAGTAGCCTAAGGATGCCTCTGACATGACCCAAGGAGCCATCAAATAAAACTGGCAGAGACAGATTCAAAACAAAATGGGAAGAGTTCTAAATATAAAATGTCATTGAATAGTAACTCCTTACCACAGATGGGTGTGGAGAACTAAAAAAGAAACCACAAAACTAAAAATCCTGACAACCACTGAGTATAAAAACCACAGGCTACAACTCCAAAAAACATGCAGACAAAAACACTTGGAAGAAAGGGACAGTATTTAACAGAACTACCACTACCTGGCCTGTCAGTCACTGTGAGAAACACGACATGGGCCCAGACATCTAAATGAATCTTCATCTGTTTTTCTTTTCTGACACATCCTGGCTGCAATAACTCCTTGGAACTGTGCTGATCCTGTTCCACAGTGCCATAAAAAGCTGCAGGATGTTTTCTCATGAAAGCACTTACCATCTTCTCTTCATATTCTGGGTCAACTTCTTTTTCAGGCCTGGCTGCCTTGGGAGGAAGTTTGAGCTGAAAGGGGGGATCATTTTTCTGGAATTCAAAAGTTGAACATTTCATAAATACCAGTTTATTTACTTTTTTAGGAAAACATATCAAACTGAACAAACTTACAAACTGCAAGACAACCATGCTACTTATTAAAAATAATTAATTCAAAATGAAATGAGTGCATTAATCACATCATTTCACCCAAAGCAAAACCTCATGTCCACAATGAAACTAAAGATCCTCGTATTTATGTCTGCAAGCAGGATCCAAATTGAAAGAAGTTACTGAAAGAGCACAAAGTTTAATCCAAAGTGAGGAGGCCCCATGAACACCTAAATAAAAAATTGGGAACAAGAACTGCTGCTGCTTTACTTGACTTGACTCTTGTAACTTATGCTGCTGAAAACTCTGAACAGATGCACTAAGAATCATTAGGATTCCTTCTGTGTTTAACTCACACATACAAGGTGGAAATGCATTTCCAAAGAGCCAGTACGACTGTTTTGGTAGTCCAACAAAGACTGTTTATAAAGTAAAACCTGAGAGAGGAGCAGAGCACAACAGGTTGCATGACTGCCACTGTTATGAAGATGCTGTAACTGTACAGTTAACATGCATAAAATTTAGCAGAGCAAGTTGCATAAAATAGAGAAATAGCCCTTAAACATTTTTTCCTTCAGCAACCAAGTAAAGTTCGGGATTACACTGCACTGTGTCCCATAACTGTTTGCATACATAGTAAAATAAAGCTTCAAATATTCTTTACAGGCAAAACTGACTGTCAGTAACTGGGATTAAAAATCTGAATGCACTGTTATCAGTAGTTCCACAATTCTCTCCAGTATAATAAATATATGATGCACGGTCCTCGCTCCTACTAAGTTTTTTCTAAGATTCACCCTTCGCGTTAAACCTTGCTCTGTTTCCAAGGCTACCTGAATACGTCACTTTCTACATGCCTTGTGTCTTTCTCCCAAAAAACTACGGAGAGGCGGCTGGCAGCCATCCGTGCTCTCTCCGGGGGTGCGCTGAGCATCAGGGCAGAGGCTGAGCAGGGCAGGGGGCGGCCCTGAGCCCCGTCACTCCCACCCCGAGCGCCGGGAGCCGCCGGCTGCGCTCTCCCCGGGCGGCGGGGAAGGACCCGGCGGGGCCGGGGGGCTCCGGAACAAGGGCCCGGC
>JBBMKD010000194.1:10915477-10927106 GCA_037834095.1 Argya squamiceps
CTGAGGGAGCGGGTCCCGCGCGGTGCGGGTCGGTTCGGTTCGCTCCGGCCCGGTCCGGTCCTGCTGGCTCCGCTCTCTGTCTGAGAGGGAGCGCGGCCAGGGTTGTTGCATAACGCCACAGCCCGGTTTGGGATTGAACACACCATAAAGAGCATCTCGTTCCACCCCCCTGCCATGGGCAGGGACACTTTACACTGTACCAGGGTGTGGAAGCCGAGGCGGACACTGCACTCAAAGTGCTTCTTTAAAAGCTTCAGGGGGACTCCAAGCATCAGCTCCTTGTTATCCAGGAGTTTCTCATACCTTTTCTCTTTTGTAGTCTTACGGGCAGCTCCGCACAGCAGCGGCTTTTTCTCTGGAGTCTTCTTTCTGCTGTTCTGGCTCTCTCCTCTTTGTCCCTAGCACGGTCACCTAACCAACCCCGTTTGTCCTTCGTTCAGAGTTTACCTTATCTATCCTTTGCCCGACCTCCTCTCCCTTGCTCCTCACAGCACGGCTAGCTGACTCCGACTGAGCCTCCTCCCAGCCAACTCACTCTATCACACCCATAGCTGGGAGGGCAAGGCTGTTCCCACTCTGATAATTAACACATCTGCAATCTATCAGAGACAGGATTGCCTTTAGCATTATCTCTTCTCTATCTTCCTACACCGGGTTGATCCAAGCTACATCAAACCTGGCCTTGGACACTCCAGGGATCCAGGAGCAGCCACAGCTTCTCTGGGAAACCAGTGCCAGTGCTTCACCACCCTCACATTAAAGAATTCCTTACTAATAGTTAATCCAAATCTCTCCTCTTGGTTTAAAACCGTTCCCTATAAGAAGTTGCTCTCCCCCCTTTATGAGCCCCCCTTTGAGAAGTGAAAAGTGACAAGATCTCCCCAGGCTGGGCAGCCCCATGTCAGCCTTTCCCCACAGCTGAGGTGCTCCAGCCTCCAGACCAAATCTAGAATCACACATCAGGGCACTGCCTTCCTTTAACAGCACCCATTTACCAGCAAAGGAACATCTCTGCTGAGATCTCCTGGGAAAAAAAAAGAAATCACTGCTTTTCCCCCCGCCCTTGCATTATTACTGGACCATTTCTGTAAATAACTTGACAACCGAATAAAATGTAAATATCAAGTAAAAGCTTTATGAAAAAGAAACTCTGGGAGGGGGAAGTAGAGACGTTGATGTTTATGATCATCAGTATAAACACAAATGTTGGCATGTCCAACATGTCCTTGTCATGCTGGGGACCCCAGGGCTGGGTGGGGGTCTCACCGGAGCAGGGCAGAGGGGCAGGATCCCATCCAGTGCTCTGGATTCAGCTCAGAAGTTCCAAACCCTGGTGGAAATGCTGTGTTTTCCTAAACTGGTGGTACCAGAGAGAAAATCATCTGTTGACATCTGCAGGGCTAAGAGGTACCAGTGGAGCTCACAAAGCAGAAATAGCTTACAGGATTATTTTTTTTCCCCTAAGAGATTTTAAATGCAGCAGGGTTTGCGTATTTCTTCTGAAAATTGCAATAATGGAGCCACTTAGTTTAGTTACTGGCAATGCACATATTTCAGACTGTCCATGCAAGGCATTCAGATTTTCAGCTGCTGAGCTGTAACTTTGCTCATACTGCTATAAAGAATCCCAAAACAGTCCTTGAGCTGGTAGACTTAAAACACATAGCTCCAAATCAGTCATGTTACAGATTGCTTACAAAGGCAGTATCGTGAGTATTTTGTCCAGTGGCAGCAATAAAACCTTAGCCCAGGGGGCAGAATGAGGAAAAAACACTGCTTCAGTCCAGTAAAAAGCTCAGAATTTATTACCAAAATCTTTTTGCACAACTCAACAACTAAGCTGAGCAAATGGGTTATTGCAGATCTCATACACTGCATTTAGAAAAATTTATGAGACCTCTTTTCCATCTATACGTTGACTCCAATGAAGTGCCAGTAACATATGTCTGAACTGTTTCCATTACTCTGAAATTCAGATTATGGCCCATCGTAGAAGATTTAAGCTCCAAACTCCCCTTTTCCATGTTGTGAAACAGCTGCAAAGCAGTAATAGTGCTGTTCCAAATTATTTAGCACCTTCTGTGTATTCTGTCCACAAAACAAGCAAGGCCCACAGCATCTGCAGGAACCCTTCCACGTGATTTATGTTTAAAAGCTTCGGGAAGTCCATTTTTCACAGAGCAATCGAGAAGAGTGATGTGACTGGTTTGGAAAGAGCGCTCCAAATAGCTTTTCCAAGCAGAGCTCTGTAGAAAATGAAGCTTACCGTTAGCTATGAGAAGGTCTCTAAGTGGGAAAATTCCAGTCCCTGACGTGGTTGTTCTTAACCTTTAGAGCAAATAGCTCACTAAATACTCTTAATGTCTGACTTTGCTTCCCCACTCTCAAACGCTTGAAGCTTCTGTTTATGCAAAGCACTCTCAAGTGTTTGTCACAGCTTGTTTTTCCCTTGAAATTCACAGGAACATCCCATGCTGTACAAAACAATCAAGCTGCTGCTTTCATGAAAGATCTCCTTTGGCTATTTTTTGCTTGTGTGCTTCACATTTGCATTTGACACTTTGCAGAGATGTTCTTTGCTGCTTCTCTTAGACTGTGCCGTGTACTCCTCGTGGATCTACAACAGGGGCTGAAAAAAAATCACTTAGTCACACAACAGCATTTTCATGTGATAATCTGATTAATTATTTTTAAAAAGTTGGAAGTGCTTTTTTGTACTTACTTTGTATCCTAAATTTTGTAGTCATATTTGAAGAATTCTATTGATTATATCCAATTTTGGTTTGGTTTGGGTTTTTTATGTGTTGGGAGGCAAGGGGCTGGTTGTCCTACTAAGATTGTAGATTTAGCTATTAGCTCCTTGTTTTTCCAGGTTTATTACTCCATATTTTAGAGTCTGCTAGATGTAATCACCAGGGATGAATGTGTGGTCTCCTACACACCAATTCACCAGGCCTCCTCTGCCCACCTCAGGAAAATGCCACTTACCATGCTGTATGATGAGAATTATATCTTATTGTCAGATTTAAAAAGAGAAATTGCAGGCTCCACTGTTACCCACTTGTATGTTTTAAACACTGCTGAAATATGTAAATAGCTGATAAGTTATGGATCCAGTAACATTTTTATATACTATCCAGGTAATTCAACAAGATTTTAGAATTTTGGGCAGTGATTATTCAGCCTTTTCCAAACAGGGACTAATTATAGCAGTCTTCATTTCTCTAGCAGAGATATAACTGGGTTTGGGTAACTTCTTAAATAAATCTTAATATTCTGCAGAATTACTTTCTACAAGTCGCAATTCAAGCCCCTTTTGTGTGAGTTTGGACCTGTAAGCCAGCAAGGCTGCTGAATTCACCAGAATACACCAAGAATCTGCCAAATCCGTGCAAGAAAACTGGTGGCACCAGGTTTGTCACTCAGAGCACAGCCGAAGAGCAGTGCCTGTGGCTGCTGGGTAGAAATGAAGTGAGAGGATTATGTAGGCACCTGCAGAAAAAAGAGGAGCCTTCAAATCCTTCTGAGCCCCTTAGCAGGCAGGTGGGGTTGGCTCCCCACCGTCACCCCATCCAAAAACCTCAATTCTTGGACGCACCGTGGGGATGGTGATCTGCTGTGAGCAGTAAAACCTTGATTCTGGAGAAAACAACAGCTTAAATGGTGAAATGTGGCTTAGATAGCGGCTGTGATTTGTGTCTTTCCTGACGGAAAATCCGATTTCTAAGCGGCGGTGCCGCTGTCAGATGCCACCAGATGGCAACACCGACCTGTACTGGGCTGCGGGAGCCCCGAGCAAGGGTCCGGCAGCCTGAGACTATTGGATGTGAGTGCTGCTCAGTCTTGAAGATAATTTGATCAAGAATAGGGAAAAAAAATAATTAAAATTACTTTGCAAACCGTCTTTTACTCGCTGTTGTTTAATTTCCTCTATAACTGTATCACTTCCATGCAGCACCTTGCCTTAGAATGGCAAAAGGGTTTTGTTAAGAAGGGCTTTGGGAAGGTTGTGTCCTGTAGCTCTGGGATCTGTTCACTCCCACATTCAAGAGGGTCTCCACTGAATGCCAAAACCCACTTCTAGGACACTGCTCATTTATTTCTACCTTAATCATACTGGCAATGAACTTAAAGCACAACTGTGCAATGCATGTGAACTGTCAGCAATAAACAGCTTTATAATTCAGAAAGCAGCAGGATCTGGAAGCAGCACAGCTATCTCTGGGGCATTTGCAAGTTGTCTTGAATAGCTGCCACCTTTATCTCCATGCCTACACCAGCCTCCAAGTGTGATCAACCACAGTAACCACACGGTACCCTGAGCGCAGCAGTGTTAGCATCTTGCTTAAAATGCTTAGATCAAGTGTTGCTATTTTAATATTGCTGGTAGGAACAGGTTATTTCTCTACAAGTAACCTTGGCTATGTCCAGTAGCACAGGTCTGTGCTTTATTGCACTTACCTGTGCAGCCCTGTTTCATTCAGCTCCTTATTTCACAAGTTCCCTTCCAAATTTACTGATTTGAGGGTTCCAGATTATTTCCTTGTTCACAGGATTAGAAAGAAGCCCAGGACTTCTCCTCTAGAGCTTACGATAAAGAAGGCAGATCTCAAATGTGCTCCTGGTTTCTGTGCTACTCATTTGTGAGGCAGGTTTTGCTGAAGATGCCATTTCTGAGGATGGATTCATGGCTGAAGGGTTTTGCAGCAGCTGAGTAGATGAGAGCAGCCCAGTCCATGGCTACAAACAAATGATTCTGCATCAGGAACAGCCAACAGTGTGCCCTAAGAGACTTGACATTGCTTTTTCTTATAGAATATAGGTTTTGTTGTTGTTGCTTGGGTGCTTTGTGAGCTTTTTGGGGTTTTTTTTGTTTTGTTTTTTGTTTTGTTTTGGGTTTTTTTGCTTGTTTGGGGTTTTTTTTCTCTTGTTTGTTGGGGTTTTTTTTTGTGGTGCATGCTTCATATCAACACATCAATCTTCTGCATCAAGTTTTCATTTCACCCAACAGAGAGTCTCTGGCGTTGCCAACAGGGTTTGCAAATGCAAGACCACATTCAGCCTGGGAACTATAACAAAACAGCTGATGTGTCCTTTGTATCTGGTTCAAAGAGTCGATAGCTGTACAAATACTCCTTGTTTTGACAACTTTATCCCAATGTTGCATGTTTAATCCAGGCTTTAGTAGCCAGAGCTTTATTGTGGTATTGGAAAGTCTTCTAATATCCCTGTATTTCCCAATCATGCAGTGTTTTTGCTAATTTTTCTTCCTTTTTTTCCTTTTTTTTTTTTTTCTGGCTGTGTGTTCATTTTCACACAGGGAGAGCCAGGAACTCTCACAGTTTGTGTTCATGACCCCTTGCACCGTTCCTGGTGTTTCTGCAGGTGAGCAGTGGCTTAGTTCAAGATTCCAAAAAAACAAAATTGATCCTAACAAAGAGAGTTCCTATTTTTTCCTCAGATCAGCACAGCAAAACAGCTCAACTGCCCACGCACACAGGGGCCAGTGCCAACACAGCAGCAAAACAGAGCTACAGCAAGATGAAGGGTGGGATTGCAGCCACACTAATGTGTATCAGTTTAAGCTGCCATACCCAGGCTTTAATAAACAGTTTCACAACTGTATGTTCTGTCCCCAATGCCAGATTTTGCCCACCTACAAACCATGATGTCATCCAGATTTGACAATGATTGGTGATGCCTTTGGAGGTCATAAAATATCTCCTGCTGTAATAAGCTACTGCTTTGCCAAAATCTGAGCATTGTCTCAAGAAGACAGTCCCCAGCCAGAAAAGCACTTTAAAAGAGATTTTAGATCAAAGCTCAAGCTGTCAAAAGTTTCCTCCACCTGAAATAAAGCTGAAGCATATTTTGCCACTCCCCGTAGTGGCATCATTTTCTCCCCTAACCTATGCAGTCATTTTGCAATATTGAAAGCCTATAAACAAACTGCTCTTAACAGAGTATTATAAAATTTGGAATATCTGTAAGAATCCAGTGAGCAGGCTGGTGCAGTACAGCCTTTAACTCTCCTAAATTATGGTTGAGAGTCTTTCTTCAGAAAGAATTCTCTTACTTCTTTGCCCCAAAACAAATTATCTCTCTCTTAACCAAAAGCCTGTGGGTTTGATTTCACACTGATCACAGATTATTTGTAAACATAGCAGTTCTTGTTTAAAGGCTTTAGCGTGCACCAGGGTTTCCTTTAAATACAGGAAATGTACCAAAGGATGCTGCAAAGTTCTGCCTGCCTTAGCCCTGCAAAGATGGCAGATGCATTCCATAAACCAAGAGCCATCACTTCAGTTACTGCAGTCTTTACCCTGCTGTGAAAATACTTTTAATCTTGTCCTTTATGTCTGTTTTTGCTTGTGAATATCTACACACTGTGAAAAACTAGACTGAAGCTATTTTCCTGAGTACTATCCATTTCTGCTGAGAGGTCTGTTAGACAAAAGTAGTTAATCCTAGTCCACATAGGATATGTGTCTGCTTTTCCCCTTGCTGTGCCTTTTTTTTTCTTTTTTTTTTCTGCTATTTTGCTACCCTGACTGCCTGAGCCTTCTTTCTTCCTCATCCTGTACTGATTCTTCCTTTTTTGTAACAGTCTCAAACACACAACTGCCATCAAAACAATCCCTTCTTTCCTGCATTTCCATTCTTCACCCAGAGCGACCTTTTACACACAGAGTTCAGAAATCTGCTTACTGTATTTTGGTGTATTTATGCTGTATTTGCTGTGTTTTGCTCTATTTAATCATAATTAAAGATAGTTAATTGCCTAGAAGGTGAGGGTCTCACCCACAGTTCTGCCATCAGCATGAAAACATCTCCCAAGTGTTACAGGTAAGGTTCTTATTTATTCTCTGGAATTTTGGGGCAATGTAGAGAACAGAGGCAGGCAGGTCCTCTGTTCATCTGGCAAAAGAGCCAGGGCAGAGGTTTCAACCAAAGTGAGCCTGTTTGTCGCCTCTCCCACTTCAGAAAAAGACAGTTTTACATTTGTAAATAAATGCACAATTCAGCAGAACCCCAGTCTGGTAGAAAGTGACCACCAGTTCCTCTCCTAAAGAGGAGACTTTGCCATGAGGTGCTGCATGTCTGCTGCTGTTTCCAGGGGGGGTTAGTGCCAGAGGGCGTTGGTCTGTTTTCTGACAGGGACTGACAGAGTTCTCCCTGTGTGTCATCAGAGCTTTTGGTAAAATTAGATTCTGCCCTGTCCACAACAATAAAGGCCGTAGCCACAGGCAGCTCACAGAGTTCATGTGCTTCCTGGAGCAAAACCACAGCAACGTTCCTCTGCTTTCTTTTTTTTATTATTTTCACAGTGGCCCCTGCTCCAAAATCAGGTGTGTGCCCAACGGGTGTCACTGCCACCAAGGGGGTGACAGAGCACCAGCCAGGCAGAATACATTCATCAATCACACAGTACTGTGCACACAGCTCAGCATCACTCATGCATTTCCATTCTTCACCCAGAGCGGCCTTTTACACACAGAGTTCAGAAATCTGCTTGCTGTATTTTGGTGTATTTATGCTGTATTTGCTGTGTTTTGCTCTATTCAATCGTAATTAAAGATAGTTAATTGCCCAGAGGGGGAAGGTCTCACCCACAGTTCTGCCATCAGCATGAAAATGTCTCCCAAGTGTTACAGGTAGGGTTCTTATTTATTCTCTGGAATTTTGGGGCAATGTAGAGAACAGAGGCAGGCAAGTCCTCTGTTAATTTTCTGGGCCTGTGGTCAGCCTTCAGTTTTGGCAGATAATTGTTTAAACAACAGCCACAAGTCGTGTCTCTCTGAGGATCTGAGTGCATTCCTCCATTAGACCTGATTTGTGTGGTGAGGACAGGCTGTTGAAAGGAAGAGCAGGGGCTGAATTATCCCGTGACTTTGCTAAATTTGTCCTTGTGAATGGAGAGAGAGAGGGAGTGAAATCCTTGTCTGCAGGGGGGAGCAGAGTGGTAACTGTCAGGAACAGCTGGAACATATATACTGTGTCATGTCTTTTTGTGGCACTGGGCTTTTCTGCTGGCTGGGAGAATGCTGCAGAGGCATGTTAGCATTCTGCTGAGTAAGGGTGGTGAGAGTTCCATATGTAAACAGGGATCAGTTGCTGGGTGAGAGGAAAAGACTGTTCTCCCAGAGCTGTGGTGGTCTCTTGCATGCACCTCAACCATCACAGTGCCTGCAGGGTATTGTAAATTAAATGTGAGGCTAGATTCTCAGAAAAACTATCTGTTTGTGGAAATATCAGTTGAGATAACTCTGGCATCTCTTCCTCCTTTTATACCTCTAAATTTGTGAATGAAATAAATCCTTCTGATTTTTTCCATCCGCTCCATCCTGATTATCCATTTGTGCACAATGAAATAAGAACTTTCACTACTCTAATATTAATAACACCATCAGTTGCTGTGCAACATGGAAATGGATAAGCTTAAACAGCAGACTTAACTTCTGCCAGTGGTCTGTCAAGTCATGAAGGAGTTGCCCATCAATGCAAGTACCATTTTGTTCTCTTCTGCTTTATTAGTAGTCAAATGTTGTTTTCCTCTGAAATATCAGCAGCCTAAGCTAGAAAATGAAAGGAGCACACCAGCACTTCCATGGCAAGCAGAGAATTCTCTCAGGGATGTGGCTGATGTGAATTGCTGATGTGACTTGCTCACACACCCAGGGTCACACTGGCCATGGCTGCTCTGATCTTTGCCAGAGGCACAGACCAGGTTAGTCTGGTGAGGGCAGTGTGGGTTTGTGTGCCAAGGTTTGGGCAGCACAGGGGCTCTGAGAAGCTGCCAGATGCTTCCCCCATGTCCAACAGACCCAAGGGCAACTGGATGCAAGAGGCAGCACCTCTGGGATAATGTACTTAGGAAGGGGGAAAAAAGCCTGCTCAGCAGTAGAAGAGAGGATTGAGAACTTTCCATTCTGTTCCCAACATCAGTTCACCCCCTACGTGTCTTCAGCTGTAAGATTGTTTTAAAACAAAGACCCTGTCATTCACCATCAGGATGAGGGATTTAAGAAAAGAATTTTATGGTTTAAATGTGGCTGAAAAATTTGTGCATGGATCAGGACAAAAGTGAAATCCCACTTCTTCCATCAGGATGAGATACCATTAATTTTTAAGCCTGTTATTGTCAAACACAGGCGTGAGTGATACATTAACAGCACAATGAAAGTTGTCAGTGTAAGAAAATAACTTTCCTTGCTCTTTTAATGTTTGGAGCACAAATACCAAGAAGGCACAGCAGCTTTCATAACAAACACGTTAACCCCCACATGCTCTGCTTAATTATGGCTTCCTGTACTTCTCCTCAAGCTCCTGGCACCATAAGTGAGCTGGCACAGATTTTATTTATTCTGAATGTGCTGAGTGCAAGTGGCCAGGCAGGTGCTTCTCAGGCAGCTGAGCTGCTCCAGCAGTTGCAGAGGACAGGGGCTGTCTGACAGAGGAGTGACACATCCATGGAGCAGAATCCAGGGAGCAGAATCACTGCACCCCTCCCTGTCACCATGGCTACCACTCAGCAGGCGGGTTTTGGGCAGAAATGCCAATTTAAGCAACTGCTGATTTCTTCTTGTTGCCCCTGCATCACCCCCTCCCTTGATAAGGGCCATGCTATTGCAGGCCACAGCATTTATCAAATCAGGAAACTAGTCCTGATACAGCTGGAAAATAATCCCTCTCCTTTTTTTTGAGTCATTCTTTCCCAAAGAGCCAGGTTTGTGATTCAGCTCCTCATGCAGACACACAAACACACCACGTCTGTGCAGTGGAGGTGATGGCAGAAGGGCAGGGACAAGGATGGGGACTGCTGCTGATTTGAGCAGTGTTATCACTGACCACAGCAAAGACAGAGCCAGAGCTCTCCCATTCAATGTCTAAATTCATTTGGTAGCCCAGGCTCCTTTTCCCCCTGTCCTGCCCCCTCCCCATTCCCTCTGCAGCTGCACAAGGAAAGCCATCTGTCTGCAGGATGAGCCAGTTAAAAAATGGATATTGTTAGGCTAAGGCAGGGATAACACATGAAATGTATCCCAACTCATTTTTATTTTGACATTTGGACTTTTTAAAGCCTTTAGTTTAAGGCTACTGTATCTGTCAGGGTGACACAGGCAAGTCACATATGGAGAGAAGTGTGACTTTCCTTCCCTAAATAAGTTCCATGGCTGGATATATCTCTCCAAGAAGAAGAAGTGTTGCAAAGCCTTGTTCACAAACCTGCTATTAAACGTGTGAAGTTGTTAAAAAAATCACTGTGGATAACAGATAAATGAGGCTGAGTGAAGGTGGTAGTAGATTAGAAGGTTGGGAATTAAATAATACTGCAAGACTGCTTGAAAGCCACTCTCAAACAAAAACATAGCTAAAAAAGTCAGAGCACATTTGAAATATGTTTATAGTTTATTCACGACGGTTTTCATTTATTGTAGGATTCTTTTGAGGCCAGTGATAATGTAAAGCACTAGCAACAGGAATCTATGAGTTTGTACAGATTTGTTTATATTTTTATGTTCATTTATATAGAGACTATTTTTATACAGTTATGCCATTTATAGTACACATTATATTAAATTTAATAAATACATATTGCAATCACCTTTTTGCTTAAATACTTGAAAAACACAATCACATTCCTAGTTTGTGAGACTCCAGAAGTGACACTGTGAGCTGTTGTCAGCCTGCCCTGCCAAAGAGACCTGAAAAATTCTGTGAAAACATTGAACTCTCCCATGGGCCTGCTGCTGCTGATCACACCTTGCAGAGCCAGGCTGCACTGCAAGTGAGACTCCTCTGAAGTAAGAGACTGGTGAAATCAGGGAAGAACCACTGTGTCCAATTTAAATAAGTCAGAATTTAAAAAGTCTACAGAAAATGAACAGATTGCCCTGTCCTTGAAAAGGCAAGAGTTTCCCACCCTGGAAAGAGGCACAAACTACGAGGATATCAGCAAAGTTATGCACTCTGTGGGCGTATTTTTTAGTTGTGACAGTGGAGTGGCAGTCCCTTTTAAAATCACTGTCTGAAAAAGTGTGGTTCTAAAATACCTGTGATGATGTGAAGTTTATTCCTATTAAATTTATACAGGGGGCTAAACGCTGCTGGGGAAACTGCTAAATTCAGAGATTATCAAACTTTGTTAGATGTTGGAAGCTGTACTGGAGGTTTCAGCGGGGGCTGACCCCACCGGGGCTGGTTTTGCCTCCCGCTCCGACCAGAGCCCTTCTCCTGCCGGGTCCTCCCGGTACTTCACGGGGAGCTCCGTGGTCACCGGGGCTCAGCCACGGGGCTCCAGGGTCTGCCAGCATCCCCGAGGGCTCCGGGGAGGGGTTGTCAGCACTCGCGGGGCACCGGGCACCGACACCCAACATCCCGGGGCTCCGGGCACGGACAACCAGCATCCCCGGGACTCCGGGCACGGACACCCAGCATCCCCGCGGGACTCCGGGCACGGACACCCAGCATCCCCGCGGGACTCCGGGCACGGAGAGCGGGCATCCCCGCGGGGCTCCGGGCACGGACATTCATCATCCCCGCGGTGCTCCGGGCAGGGGCATCCAGCATCCGCAGGGCTCCAGGCACATCCGCGGGGCTCCGGGTGGGGACACCCAGGATCCGCGGG
>JBBMKD010000194.1:10927206-10974690 GCA_037834095.1 Argya squamiceps
ATCCCACCCATCCCATCCCACCCCACCCCATCCACCCCATCCCACCCCATCCCATCCCATCCCACCCATCCCCATCCCTTCATTTCATCCCCTCCCATCCCACCCGTCCCATCCCACCCCACCCCATCCCACCCCATCCACCCCATCCACCCCATCCCATCCCATCCCATCCCATCCCATCCCATCCCATCCCATCCCTTCCCTTCCCATCCCACAGGACTGGCAGGAGGCAGAGCTGGTGCCCTGCAGAAGAGAAATGCCTCACTCAGGGCTTTGCAGCAGGTTTTGGCCACCTTGGCTTTTTTCCAGGCAGAAGCTGAAAAAAAAATCCCTGTAGAAGTGAAATATAGACAACCCTTCCCCTCCTCTTGGGTTTCCTGGAGGTCTTTTGGTTTCTGTCTCAAATGTGCAGATTGAATCCTGGAATGGTTTGGCTTGGGAGGGACCTTAAAGCCCACCCAGTGTCACCCCTGCCATGGCAGCCAGTGCTCTCCCTGGTTACCCCTGGCAGGCAGGAGCCTGTGAACTTCAGAAATCCTGAAATCAAACCAGGCCATGACATTTTTAAATCAATAAAAATTAACAAAGCCAAACAGGCCCTAAAATGCCTGGTTGAATTTTCTTGGGCTCTTCAAGTCCTGATATGATTTGGGTTGGAAAGGACCTTAAATCCCACCCAGTGCCACCCCTGCCATGGCAGGGACACCTCCCACTGTCCCCAATGTCCAACCTGGGCACTGCCAGGGATCCAGGGGCAGCCACAGCTGCTCTGGGCACCCTGTGCCAGGGCCTGCCCACCCTGCCAGGGCACAATTCCCGGTATTGGACCTGGATTTCCCTGTCTCAGTGTGACCCCAGTGCTCCCTGTGCTGTCCCTGCAGACCCTGAGCTCTGCCTGCCCCTCTCTGCCCTTCTGGGCCCGGGACTCGGTGGGGAAGAGAAGGAGAAAAATGAAGGAGAGAGGAAGGGGAAGTGGGGAAAGAAGGGGAAAGTGGGGAGGAGGTTGGGGAAAGAGGAAGGAAAAGAGTGAGGAAGGAGCGGGCTCAGACCTCGGGATGTGTGCGGCTTCTCCTCCTGTCGGGACATGTCGCGATAGCCCCGAGAGCAGCCAGGAGGGAGGTGGAGGGATCAGGGCGGGTCCGCGGGGCTCCGGGCAGGGACACCGAGCATCCGCGGGGCTCCGGGCACATCCGCGGGGCTCCGGGCACAGCCGCAGGGCTCCGGGCACCGACAGCGGGCATCCCCGGCGTGCAGGGCCGGGCTGGCCGGAGCGATGCGCGGCCGGGAGCCGGAGCCGCCCGGTGCCGCTGCCGCTGGCGGGGTGTCGCGGGCGGCGAGAGCACCGTCCGCCCATCACGTGCTCGGTGTGTTGCATTGTGCTGCCGGCGGAGGGGAGGAGGGCTGGCCGTGTCAGTGATCAATGTCATGACTTCTTCCGCGGGCTGGAGCCGCAGCGGAGCGCAGCTGAAGGAAGCTGATTGCCGCGGGTGCCAAGCAGCCGGGAACAATACACACACACACACACACACAGGCACAGGCACCCGCACGGGCGGACACACGCCCGCACACACCGGCGCGCACACGGGCGGGCAAGGCGCGCACACACGCACACCCAGGGACACACACACACACACAGAGCCAGGGAAATACACACATATCCAGGGGGACACACACATATCCAGGGACACAGTCACATCCAGGGAAACACACACACACCCAGGGACACGCTCACAGCCAGGGACACACAGCCAGGGACACACTCACAGCCAGGGACACACTCACAGCCAGGGAAACACAGTCAGGGACACACGCACAGAGCCAGGGACACACTCACAGCCAGGGAAACACACACATATCCAGGAAAACACACGCATCCAGGGACACACACACACAACCAGGGAAACACACGCGTCCCAGCACACACAAGCGCACATAACACGCACGGACGGACACACACTCACACAGATCCCAGCACAAACACACACACCGGCACACACGCTCAGATCCCGGCACACACTCCTATCCCAGCACACACACACTCACAGACCCCAGCACACACTCACAGATAGCAGCACACACACGGACGGACAGACGGACACACACCGCACACACCAAGCACACACGCACAGGCAGCCCGCACCCTGGCTCCCGCTCCGCCGCTCCGCGCCCGGGGGGAAGATGAGCTCGGGGGACGTGGTTTGCACTGGATGGCTCATCAAATCACCCCCCGAGAAGAAACTCAAGAGATACGTAAGTGCAGAGGCTTTGATGATTTTTTTTTTCCTCGCTAAAGGGGTTTCGGGATGTGCTCACTGTCTTACTCTGGCTTTGAAATCTCTCGTCCGTTTCGGCTTCGCCTCGGACCAAAACAAAAAAGACTTCCAGGTCCGTGCGCTTATGGAGTGTTTTAGTTTCCACCGGCATTCTTGTGCCCTCTGGAATTAACCTTTCCCGGCTCGTGAGATTGTAGTACTTCAGCTGTTATGCAACGTATTTTAGGGTAAAAACCACATTTCGGTTTCAGTTAACGTTGCTGTAACTAACGGGATTGTTGTAACAGAATTGCAGATGTCACTTTTCCAGGGACGGACAAGAACATCCTAAAAAGAAAGGGGGGTGGAAAAAACCCAAACAGCCAAAATTCTAATAATTTAAATTCCGAGGATTGGCTGTGTTAAGATGTCCTGTAATTTCTATGACGCTTGCTAAAGGCAACATATGCAATAGTTTCATTTACCAATGCCAGTTGCAGTTCTTAGCAGCAAGCTTCAGAAAGCTTTTTGGTCTGTGATAAAGAGGTGCTGGAAGATGCTGTAAAGTTCCCGGTAGCTGAAAGGTGAAAGGGGCTGGGGAAAAGAAGCGAGCCCTGCATGGAGATCTGCAACTGCACTATGGGCCCCTTGTTTCATTCTCTATCGCCTTGCCTGTTTGAATAATTAGAAAAAAAGGGATGTGTGTTGCAAACATAGGAAACGGTCTCATTGCAGGGGTGAGAGGAAAGTAGGAATAAACGACCCTTAAATTTTTGCTTGGGACAGCATTAAAAACGTGAGCCCCCTCATGGGCCATTTTGCATACTCATTTGTGATGGTTCTGCACCAGGCACGCTGTTACGTTCTGCTGTGACACTTTTGGGATCGGTGATACCCGTTTGAGTCATGCCCTTGTAACCTGACTTCCCCCAGAGCTCTGCACCGTACTCGAAGGATGCCCCTGGCCGTGTCTCTGCCGCTCGGAGCCTGTGCACAGCTTACATCATTTGTCGTCTTCACTTCTGTTTATCAGCATTTTCTCTCCAGTGCTGATGTTAGCTTTTCCCTGTAATATGAGGCATAACTGTCTGGTGGAAGAATATGGTGGATATCGTTTGGTTGTGTGTTTTTTTCTTCAGCTAAAAACTCGCAGAAAGAATAATTTACTGATGTTGGAATTATTTTTTACCTTATTCTAAGCCAGAGTTTTCTTCCTTTAGACCACAGTATTGCATTGAAGTGGCTGAATATTTGCTTTGTTTAGTTAGCATTTTCCAATTCTAAAATAACCACTGTGATGTGTCTCATGGGAGCCACAAACAAATTATGGGCATCTGATTTTTGCTATATTTTGCAAGGAGTGTACTAATAGCCCTGTATGGCAGGCACAGTGTAAGAGCCACTGATTCACCCAGCTGGTATCATTAGGAGCTCTGTCAGTGAAGCTATTTTTGATGACTCAATATTCATAAAAGGGCAAAGTAGAGAAAACAGAATGTGATAAAGCTGGGGTTTGAAAGCCCCCATTATACAGCCAAGATAATAGTCACAACAGGGGCTCTGAGCAGCTCACAAGGCTACTTGCAGTCTGCTCCGCTCCGATTTTGCACTACAAAACCAGGGGAATTTTGGTCTGGGTTATTCTCCAAACATCAACCACTAGATTAGCCAGATCTCTGCAGATTAGGCTTTGTTTTCTGGTTAGGAGGATGAGGTAGTCCTTTGTCCATAATAAAGCAGAAAGAAATCTGCTGCAAGTACAGCAAAGCTCAATGTCCTTTCTCACATGACTGGTGATACGGTGGATGCTACAAACCAAATGGAAATTGTCTCTCACCTGCTGTAAACTACTTTTCCCCTATTTTTTGTAGAGTTTCACCAGCATGGCAGCTCCTGCATCTTGCACTGGGGCAGCAGATAGCTCTGAACCACAGCGACTGCTTAAAAACAACAGGGCTTTAAAACAATGACTGTTCAAACTGACTTCAGTAGGTGTCAAGTGTCAACCGCTTGCAGGAGAACGGTGTTGGCTCCGGTTCTGGACTGACAACAGACATAAATCCCACACCACCCTTTGTGTTCAGCTGGAAAAGAACATGGCCTGAGCTTCCAAGGAGCTTCAGGTGCCAGCCCGGCCTGCTGCTCATGGCACCTCTCCTGCACTGCCCCATTTGCTCTCAGGGGGTTGTCTCCCAGTTTACATTTTCCTGAGTTCAGCATCCGGCCTTTGTGAGGTCTGACCTGAGAGTCCCGTGTTTTACACACAGATAAATTCTTAATCCTCCATCTATTCCGTCTATCACTAAGAAAACCCATTTAATTTCAGTGGAATATGTGGTTAAAAGATCAGACAAAGCAATGAATTCAGGTTGGGAACTACAACAGTACTGATGAAGCCACTGGGAATATTTGCAGTATTTATAAAATTAAACAAATTAATCTCTCCAAGACTAGAGCCTAAAGACCAAAGTATACCTTCATTTATATGTGTCCTCTGACGAAAGCAATTAGGTTTTCTATGCATAAACAAGTCAGAATTTGCCTCTAGGTAAGCAGGACATTATTTTCAAAACTTTGAAAGTGAAAAGCAGGTGTTAAGAGTCTGTATTTTTCCTGTAATGTCTTCCAGAGCCGATGCTCTCAGTAGCACTATTCTTAGAAGTGTCTTATCATTCCCTAACAAAGGCTGCTCTCTCGCATGTGCAGGAAACGAGCATGAGATTAATTACCCAAGTGTAACTTTCTGTAAAAACAGAGAGCTGAATGCTAAACACAAAGAATTCATTAGAAAGTGCAGGGAGCTTTGCTACAGCAGGCAAATACTCTAATAGTGATTTAACAGCGTGGACAGTGCTTTCCTCTCTGCCTGATACTTGAACCATGAAAGCACCACGTCAGCCTGTCTATGGAGGCAGTTGTGCAAGGAGTCTCCCAGGAGAGTGTTTGGTGTGTGCTGCAGTTCTTTGTCCTCTGAGTGTGACCCCAAAGCTGTGCTGCTTTCATTTCCCCACTGGGTCCCAGCTTTTCTCACCGAGCAGGAGCTCTGTGTGGGCCTGAGGGGTGCCAGGGAGCAGCCAGAGCTGGGGGGAAGCTGGGGATGGGGCAGGCGACACAGAGGAACAAACTGCTCACAAAAACTAAGAAGTGGTGGTGATGGAGGTAAAGTCCACCCTGCTCTAGACCAGAAATGTTCAGTATCAGTCATAGCTCAGCATTCAGCCCTACAGGAGAAAAACCCACTGAAGATTTTTGCTGTTGGTGTTAGTGGGTCAGTGAATGCCAGCCTCTGTAGGAAATGAGATGTGATGGGGGGATCTGCTTCAAATTTGATGGGAACAAGAGTTCCTTGTATTGGTGCTGAATACATCCATCCCAATTCTGTAATATCAGCATTGAATACCCGGCTCCTTGGTAGTTCTCGTGGGGAAATATGTCTGATCACTGAGTGTTATTATTTGTTGTTTATGTATTGGGGGACGTGGAAGGAAGGAATGGTTTCATGGCCTTGAAAACAAAAGATTTAGCACAGCCAGTGTGAAAAGTCACGATGAAAGGAAAAACAGCACAGAAGAAGGCCCGGAGAATGTCTAATGAAATTAGAGACCGGTGCTATTGAGAAGTCACATTGCTCATGTGCTGACAGGAGGGGTTTTTAACACAGCGCTAACTGCAGCCTCTCCTCAAATCGCTGTCCCATTGTTTGTCACCCCAGTGAGGGACGGTGGCTCCTCTGAATGCCCTGCCAGTGTTTACTTGCTGTTAGTGTTAGGTTACGTGGTTTGCAGTAGTAAAGGGCCATATACAGATGCCGGCTTGTCGTGAGTCACTGCAGCTCCATTGAAGTCAACGCCGTGCAGCTGTACCCCAGCTGAAGAGCTATTTTTAATCTCCAGTACTATACAAATTGATGAGGGAAGACCACTTGCTCAAAAAAAAAAAAAAAAAAGGGCAAGTTTCCCACTTTACTTGAGTGACTCATATCTTCAGACATTGTTGAAAACCAAAACTCCCTGTCAGCAGCTCCAGAACAAGAGTCCCAAATGGACCCCGTATTAGAAAATGCAGCCTTGTGCTTCCTACCTCACTTCTCTTTGGAGTGTCTGGTCTGGGAGGACAAACAGAGCTGTAAATTAATGTACCCCGTGGCAAAAGCTGGTGGAGCAGTGTTTTTTGGTGTTCTGTGTGTTTGTGTAGGGCAGTAAATGCTGCCAGGAGGGCACAGCAGGGCCCGGCCCAGCCCAGTCTCTGACCGTTGGGGGATCTGCCAGGACCCAACCGCAGCACACCAGGGCTGGGGCTCCAGGAGATAAGAGAATCTAGGCAACTTCTCCATTTTTAGCTGAAGTTCTGGTATTTATCGGGAGAACAAACAGGAAGTTAACTGAGAAGAAAAAAGTCAAGTAGAATTATGGAAGAGTTTGCTCGAGTAGCAGGGACAGGAGTTGCAGGGCACTGCGGAGGGTGGGTGGGATGGATGGATGGATGGATGGATGGATGGATGGATGATGGATGGATGGATGGATGGATGGATGGATGGATGGATGGATGGATGGATGGATGGAGACATCTGCTCCCTGATCCAGCCTGGGGACACTACCACCCTGCCCTGAAAAAAATCCCCAAGTGCTTGGTGAGGTCAAATACTTCTGCCAATTCGGCGTTTGGGGGAAGTTTCTGAAAAATACTACCAAGAAGAAACCCAAATTTAATTTTTGTCCTTAAGTCCTTTGATTTCCAAATGCTTCTTACAAAGCCTCACCTCTTGAGTCGTCTGTTCCTTTGGAACAGAGAATTCTGACCACCTTTCATACTTTATTGGAATAAATATCCCAAGCTCCCTGAGTTTATTTAACCAATTTGTGCAGGTTTTGTGGCTGTGGTTCATAGGCTGGGTGGAAGTTGGAGTCACGTGGGGTTCAGAACGTTGTCAGAGCCTTTTAGCTCATTCCAGTTGTAGTTTTTGTGCATATGCTTTTTTCTGTTGTAACTTCATTTTAAAATCCAGTGCATATTCTATCTGATTTGTGTACTAAAAAAGAACTGAATTTTGAGGAAAAAAAAGGCTTTCAAACAGGAGCTCCTCTGTGGCACTGTACCCTTCCATGTGAAATCCTGTACAAATTGATCTCACTGGTAAAATAACAGAATATTTATGTTAGGGAGGAGTTTCCATCACCAGAATTAAACATTTGTGTGCAAATCAGACCTTGTCTTGGTAGGTTAAATGTGATGTTTATTCTAGACCATTTTCTTCCATTTTAACGATGTTTTGCTAGTTTAAATGCAGTGTTCAATGAGATAGGCTGACTTCTAAGAAAGAAATAATTTCTAAAAAACACTGCTGTTCTTGGCAACCTGTGTATCAGAATAATTTCCCTTGAACTATTTATTTGGGTGGAGCCATAATAGTCCTGAAGCCCCAGTTTAATCTCTGACTGCATGTTTTCAGGGCACAGGAATGTCCAGCTATTGGTTTCTATTCAAAACAGAAACCCACAAGTTATCAAGTCTTTGCATTCAAAAATAGAGCCTTAAAAAAAAGCCAACATGCTGGTGTGAAATAGAGAAGGAAATGTTAACTGGAGTGGTAATTAAACGAGTCAAACACAGCTCAGAGGAAAATGCAAGTTGTGCTTTGGTGAGGTCTTTGTTGTAGCATGAAATCTCTGGAAATATGGATAAACACTTCTACCAATGGTGCATTAAAATGCTGGGAAGATTTGTTATGAAAATCTGACAGGTTTTTAGGGAAAGGGACAAGTTTATTCCTAAAATGTTGCTCGTTAGAAAAACAGTAGTTTTATTTGTTTTTTTTCCTTTTCATTTGATTTGGAAATGAATTAGTAACGTGATAAGACAAGGAAAAAATGCCTGTTTTCAAATAAAATTTGCATGTCAAAACATTACATCCAGCCAGATAAAATACATTTTCTGCTCTCTTACTTAATTGTTAAACAAAATGCAATACTTTAACCTTTAAATTTTTTTCTGCTTTAAGTATCCTTGACTTGTTTCAGTTTGTGTTGCATCAGGAAAACAAACAAACAAAAAGCCAACAAACACACAGCCCTGCAAAACTCAGTTTTAAAATCTGCTGCAGCTTAGTATTTGCTCAAAATAAACCAAAACTGATGCCTAGTCTTTGTGCCAGGAAAATACTCCCTTTCTGAGGCTAATTCATTCACAGCTTTGTAATTGTTAGAATGAGACAACTGTTCTTGGAGATTTTGTTATTCCCTTCCCTCCTGGTGCCAAAAACCCCACCTGACCCCTGCAGTCAAAACTGCATTGTAGCTTTCCACAAAAGCCCTGAGCAGCACATTTCAGTTATCCAGGATCCCTTTCCATGAAGCATTTCACAGAAAGGCAGGAAAATGTTGTTATTAGTATGGATTTGAAATTGCTTCAGTGAGAGTGTTAATTTAAACTGAACGTGGATTGTCATATGAAAGTTTTTGGCTCGTTTTTGACAATGCATTTTTTTTAAAAACAATACTTTCTGTGAGGCCTGCTAGTGATAAATATTCATCCTGTGACTCCCAAGCCTTGAGACCGTGGGTTATGTATTCATATTTCAGAATAATGGCCATAAGGGGACCCTTTTCTAACTTTGCAACTGTTGTAATGTCAGCAGAGCACGGAGTTTGTGAACAATCTGTTTTTTACATACCAGACTTGCAAACAGTTTGTGGAAGTTCAAGGATTTTACAGTTGTGAAGCCTTTTTTTTTCAGGCTGACACCGACTGGCCGTGCCAAGGAGAAGCCAATAGTTCAGAACAAGCATGAGCTGTGTTTAACTTTACAGACTTTACAAACTGAGCAGTAAAACCATGAACTTTACCAAAGTTCTGGGTGCTGGGAAAGCTGGCTTAGTGCTGACCAGATCACTCAGGGAGGAGAAGAAACATCTGAAGAGGTGCCAGCTGAGTTTACAGTAGCAGTGAAGAACCAGTTTCAGGAGAAGTGATACATACACTGCAGCTCCAGCTACATCATCTGGGTTGTTTACTAATATTTACACTGGGAGCTTTGCAAGCTTAAGGAGTTTTATTTTTAATAAGTTCAACATTTTGAGCCCATCCTATGAAAGTAATTGCATTCTCACTGAGGCCGTAGGTTTAAAAATAAGAAGCCCGCTATTAGCTCAGGGAATTGGGGTTTTTTTTGAGATTTTCAAGTGCTTTGCTCCCATTGAAAAAAGGTTTGAAACAGGGTTCTCCCTTGAGTCCAGGGCTACTTTTACTGGTTAATTTTCCCAGTAAAACAGTGAGATTTGGACTGTCAGCTGAAAATAGGACTGTTACTCCCATTACTCCTGGTACTGTTACACTTTATTCTTTTTCAAATATTCCTTTTTTGACAGATAACTGAGTGTCACATCAGCCTTGAGCTATGGATTATAAAATAACGGTGAACTATTTTTGAAAAGAGATGGAAAACCACTGGCTAAACCCCATCATTATTTCAGAATCCTCCCCAAACTCCTGCTTTCATCTGCTCTGGGCCTGATAAAGTCAAGCTGAAACATCATTAAGACAAACAAACAGAAATGTCAGGGGACAATCAGATGGGCACAGGCTTGGTGGTGATACTGCTTTGGTTCCCTGTGCATCCCTCTCCTTTGGGTTTGCAGACTGGAAGCTTAATAATTCTGGTATTTAAAGGGAAAATAAAAAACCAAAAGCATTTATTGAAGTGTTACTAGACTGCAATGATTTAACAGTTTTAATATGTTCATATGGTCTCTTTTTTTGCCTTGCTTTTTTATTTCAAATTCACAACTGAAAGTACTGTTGCTATGTTACTGTAATGGTGTGTAGGCTGCTAAATAAATAGAGGGAGTTTAGTCCATGCCAGAAATAGAAAGCCAGGTCAAAGGTGACATTTGGGACATGCTGAAAAAAATGAAAAAAAAGGAGAATCTATAATTATTTATTTCCTTCCTATTATTCTCTTCAGTCTCATTAACCCTCGACTACTTAGAAGGAAATTACAACAGAATTTCTGAGCATGTCAGAGTATAAAAAAATGACACCTTGGGAGTTCTAAGTCTTTTGGCTTTTTTGTCCTTTGCAAGATCAAATTTGCAGAGTAAAACAGTGGCACCTCAATTGAGCAGCTACTTGGAGGTGTCAAAGGACAAGAGGAACTGCTGAAAATTCACTATGCAAAGGGAAAATCTGTCAGAGGGAGCAAGCTTTGAGGGATAAAAAACAGGAAATTTGAGTCCATTGTCCTTTTTGGGGTAGTCTGGCAGGTTCCCAAAGAGCAGATACACAAAAACGTGCTCAGGCTCTCTGTGAGCAGCCCCAGGTACCTGCCTGACCATCTCTGTGAGCCTGCACAAGGGCAGGGACATTTCATTCAGGTACAGCTGGATCTCCCAGACCTTCCCCTGGCAGGAGGTGGGACATGGGACAGCCCTGAGTTAGTTCAGCAGATTTGTAATTAAGCTGGAAGATATCCTCTTTAAATATATATATATATATGTTTACTTATAAACAAATTATTCACGTGGCACAATTTGAGTTCTCTCATTTCTTTCTTTGTGTGTTAGGGAAGAAGCCCCACAGCAGCAGCCTTAACCAGTTCATGCAATCCTGTTAGGGATTTCTTGGTGTTATTTTTGTAGTTCCACAAATCCGTTACTTTTCTGCAAACAAACAAGTTCCCCCTACACAAGAGACCTCTGGGCTTGAAGCATTCCAGAAAATCCCACGTTTAGCATAAAATTTGTAGAAGAGTTGATTAAATTAGAGGTACAACGGGAGCCAAAGATGAGACAAGACTTGATCCTGCCTTGCACAAGGTTTTAAATTTCCTTTGTTAACACTCCTTGAATGGAACCTGAATGACCAGGAGCATTTCCTAACACGATGGATGTGAATAGCTGGTTGAATAAGATACTTTACTAATTTTCAGCCCCAAGCCAAGCCCCAATGCCTCAGACCTTGGGGTGTGTCCGACTGTGTGTGTCAGAAAACAAACAAGTCGTTTAGGATCCATCAGGGTTGTTTATTTACTTTCATCACCAGTTTGCTGCCGCAGTTGGTTGTTTTCTACCACAGCCAGTATTCAGGCTCACACAGGAGGAGAGGGTGTTAGAGGCTTTCTTGTCCCCTGTGGAGTTCAAACCCTCATTTGGACTCTGTCAAATCCTTTACCCTTGCCAGAGACTGCATTTATCTCAAACCCTAAAGTGCAATTACTATGATTTATCTCTCTTTGGAGTGAACAAGATTTTACCAGGCATTTTCTGCACAGAAGTCTGCAGCTGGGAGAAGAGCAGCCCACAGCCTTGTCCTTCCAGGGCTGTGCTGTGTGTGCTCAGCCAACTGCCCAGTTCTAACCAGCAGCAGCAGCACTGCCAAGTGGGATGGAGGATGAATTATGCCCTCTGCAGTTCTGTTGTCCTCCTCAGGGACCTATTTGCCTTTCATTGTATTTCCAGGTCCTTGAAATTATCTTCTAAACCTTAAAAGTGAACTTGTTTTGCTGGTGGGTAGATGAAAGCAGTCTACCCCTTGGAGCAGTCCAGATGGGCTGCAGAGATGTTTGCCCTGCTCTTTGCTGGGACAAACAGCTTGGCTGTTAAACTGGGTGAAATTGTGCCAGGGCAGGAGCTGGCAGGCATGGCCAGCTCTCACATAAGCTGTGGTTGGCTGGGTGAAGATGAAGCACATTTACATTTCTGCTCTCAGCCACTACAAACTCCCCTCAGTGTGGCACTTACCTTGTGCTGGGGTCAGGGGTGCTTCAGTGGAATTTCCATCAGAGAGCAGGCAGCACAGGTCTGGGAGGTGAAGAGTCAAGTGAAGCTGCAGCTGTGCAGTCCTTTCCAGAACACAGAGGGGGAGAAGGGCAGTCACAGAGACTCACCCCACTGGACAGCTCTGAGGGACCACTTACCTCCAGTTCAGCAGCCTCAGCTGTGTGAGGGCACCAGCAGTGCTGGCTCTCATTCTGACCTGCTCAGAACTCCCTGTGCACCCACAGGCAGGTTTCAGTTTGACTCATTCCTCGGGTTTACTGGATCTGGAAATGGAGCTGGGATCTCTGTATGAGCATGTTGTTGTGGATTTTAGTCATTGTTCAATTCCTGCATATGAATAAAAGATAAGGAGCAGAGGAAAGCTCTCCAATGTGAGACTTTATACTACTAATGGGCATAAAGCCTAAGATCAGTTTGTTGCAGGGCAGCTGGTCACTTCTGACTCCCAGCTCGGGTTGCTGCAGTCAGAATATTGTTTTGAGTGGAAACATGGGTGTGCAGAGTCACTCCAGGTTTAGTTCTTGGTGCACAATCTTCATGGCTCCTTGCTGGGATAACCAGAAAAGGCACCTGAGCCTGCACAGTAACAGCAGCAACAAAATGTGTTTATGGCACAACTGAGTCAATGCCATCCAGCACAAAGCTTCTCCCTTCCAGAGTCAAGTGCTCCCAGAAAGAACAGAAAGGCCAAGGAAACACTGGTTTTGAGAAGCTGCTGGAATCAGGCAGGTGCACAGTCAGACTGGAGGGTTAGATCTGAAGCTTTCATTTGCCTTTATGAGTTTGCACAGATCTTCTTGGAATAGCTCTTTGTCCTCTCTGAAAAGGTTTCATTACTTAGACTCATCAGAAAAAACCCTTGAAATAGAAATGGCACCTCATGTTCTTTAGCAAAACAGAAGCTTAGAGAGAAACCAGAAGCTAAAAAATGAAGTCTAAAAATCTAAGCCATTATGACCATATTTATGGGGAGCAGTTAAATAATCTGAACTGTTTTCCTACATATTCCTTACTAGTAACAACACTTCCTTGTGACTGGTGGTGTCTCATTGCCTGTAAACACTGAACTCGAATGTCAAGTTGAGCTCAAGGCTTTTCTCTTCAGCTTTTCTATGAATTGGCTGAATGCAGATCAAGGTCCTCAGAAACGAGGGAGTGGGAGGAGAAAAGCAGGTGGGAGGATTTTGCATCCCAGTGGAAACCCCCAGATCTGGCATTATTGTCAGAGCTCCTGGTGACATTATTATCAGAGCTCCAGTGATACTGGGAGAGATGGTGTGTGGTGTGGGAACTGCAGCATTTACCAGCTCCTGATTGGAAACTGGAGGCAATGAATGGGAATGAATATGTTCAAATGCACAGTTTCAGTTCATTTTGTGTTAACATCTCACTCACAAAATTTTCCACAAAAAGATACTTCAGCCAGATAAAACTGTGGTGAGAAATAAAAGCAGAGTTGCAGAGAAACTGATAACTTCTTAAAAAGAGTAAACTGTCACTGAAACCTCTCACTTTCTATTTGAGAGATGAAATCTATGCATGCTGCAGCCATTTTTGCTTTGCAAGATTTGCATGACTCATGGCCAACAGTGTGCTGGGGACCTAGAAATACAGAATGCAAAAGTATTTTGGCTGCTGGCTGGGGGATTCCTGCACCATCCCTGCAGTGATGACCCTGTTTGATGGGTGACAGAATGCAGGTAATGCTTGTCCCCAGGTGAGGGGTGAGAGACAATGCAAAGGCTGCCTAACACCTCCTGTCCCACAGCCAGCTGATGAGGATGGGTGATGTAATGGATGGAGCAGGAGGAGAAGGTTTGCAGTGAGGGAGATTTGGAAGGCTGCAGGCAGGAATGAGGAGCTGCAGTCCTAATTCTGGTAGCAGGCAGCTCAGCAGATGGCCCAGCAGACGAGTTGCTATGCACCACAGCGTGTGAGAACACAGAACCACAGCATGCCTCGGCTTGGGAGGCACCTCAGAGATCATCTCACTCCAGCCCCCTGCCAGGATGCCACCCACCACATCAGGCTGCTCAGGGCCCATCCAGCCTGGCGTCAGCACTCCCAGAGAAGAGGCAGCCACAGCTCTCAGGGCAAACTTCTGTGCCTCACCCCCCTCTGAGTGAAGAACTTCTTAACATCTGATCCAAATTTCTAACCTGAGAGTGGTGGTGAGGCTGCAGGAGGTGAACCCTGCCCTGTGCTGGTCCAGGTGCCAGCTGTGCCCTCCATCCCCCATCTGGGGCTTTTCCTGCCTTGCACACCGAGCTCCCCACAGCAGGATTTCATTTTTGCTGTTCTGCACTGCAGCCATCTCCTCCAGCTTGCTTTGTCTCCTGTTGGAAGAGGACACAGAAAGAACCACACTCACCTGTTATTTCTGGATTCAGGGTTTAAATAGAGTTTGGACCTTGACCAGCAACTGGGGGGACAAGGTTGACATCCCTCAGACCCCACTGGTCAAACCAGCAGCCCATCAATTTGTCCTTCCCCTTGGAAGGAATGTGTTACTTACTAAACATCACTCTTTGTTTTTGTTACAAGGGTGAGAAAACTCCAGTAGAAATGAAAAACAATCAGAAGGATCAAAAATCAGGGCAACAGTCTCCCCTCTCCAAACAGAGCAGAGCCCATCTCCAGCAGTCCTTGCCAGCCACAGTGACACCAAAGTCACATCCCTGACCTCTCCTGCCTGAGGCAGCAGCTCTCTGGCCGAGCTGGCATCTCCTGGGGAGGAAAACCTCATGGTTTTGGCCACAGAGCAGCCTTGCTGGTGTATTTTGGGGTTATTTCCTACAATTCCAGTTCTCCCAGCAGTGATGTCTAGCGGCCAGAGATATTTCATGTGCATCCTGTGTGACTTGCACCTTCCCTAAGAGCTTCAACTCTTTTGGAGTTTTAGGAAAAAACCTCAGAAAATCTTGACAAAGGTCTCTAAATCTCTTTGTTTAGGAACTGGGTGGTTTGCAGCTGGCTTTTTCCAGAGGATCTGTTTTGCTGCGTGCTGTTTGTGAGTCCTCAGGGCTCCATTTGCAAATCACCCAAGCACTTATGGCTGGATCCAGGAAAAAGCATCCTTACCCCTAATGGCTTAGAGTGGCCACTGACACCTCCCAGTCACATCGTGATGCCACTCAGCACACCAGGGTTAGAAGCTGCTTTTTTTTTTTCCAGGCTGTTAATTCAGAGCAATATATTCCTGTGGGAAATTCCAGTAATTCGTGTTTAGTGATACAGCAAAAATCTGCTTCAGTCACCAGTTTGTGTGTAACACAGATGAAATGATTGCCACGGACTTGTTCCAAGAAGCTCCATTTCCAAAGTAATCTGCAGGAAACCCACAGAGATGTGATGCATGAATTCACATCACCCTCATTAGGCTGATAAACATCTCGGATTTTCTTGGGGTGAGCAGCATCTCTTTCCTTTAACTGTTTCTGGAGCAATGTAAACTAAACTGGGAATAATGTTGTTTTTATCAATATCAGAGTGTTCCATGCTCATGCCAGCAGATACCTGGAGCTCAGCTGTGCCAGTAAAAATGCAGGCAGCCCTTGGATTCAAGCAGCAGCAACACCAGCAGTGGTGATCCCTGCTTTCCCACACACCACCCTGATAAATAATAGTGATAAATATAATAATTATTATATAATAATTAAATTAAATAATTATTAGTTATAATTATTTATCCTGATAAATAATATAAGGTTCCTTTTGCTATCTCCAAGTCTTAAGAGCACAGTTCAGGTTTTGTGTCTCCTTTGCCCTTGGTGTATTCACTCCAATTGCAAACAATGAGATTCTTTAATCCCTCCTGCTTTTGCTATGGTCCTTTGGAACCTGCACTAAGACTTCCCAATTTCCTAACTGGTACTGTTGGCCCATCACTGGGACAGTAATTTTGTGAAAATTCTTTGGACCAGGTGGTGGACTGGGTTGCATGGCTGAGGATATTTCACTACAGGACCTGTAGAGAGTGTTTAGCAAGGAGAATGTTCTGATTTTCCATAATTAAATTCTGTATTTACAGAAGCCAACAAACAACAAAAAATCCAGGTCTCTGTTCACTGCTTGTACAGTCTAATTCTCTGAAGTGTCTCTCAGCATAATATGAGATAAAGTGGAAAGTTTTAAACTAGTAAAGGGAAAACTTAAACATCATGGTCATCTGTCTTATTGTAAAGAAGCAGAAGGATGTTAAAAATTGTGCTATGCTGGCTCTTCTTTTTTTCAACAAAAATTATTTCTGAGGGCATTGTACATGCTTAAAAAAACAGTTAAATAAGCAAAAGTGAAATGCACTATGAGTTTTGCATAACTTTTTTGTTCATAACATGCTTGTGCAATGCAGTAGTCAGAATGCAATAGTGAAACAATGTTTCTCCCATGCTTGAACATCAGTGTCTGTCTGGAAAATTGTGTGTTCCTCCTATTCTCTCAGATCTAGTCCAGAGCTGCCTGACAGGAATGATGGAAGACCTTGGAGGAGCCCCCAGAGCAGCAAAGGGAAATGCCCAAAGTGCTGGAAAAAAATAATTTTCTTTTGTGGAAAGATCGTGTGAGAAGCACAAACTGCTTGTGGCATGGCCAGTGCAGATCCCCTTTCTGCCTGTGGCAGCCTCCTTGAGAATATTGTCTAAAAGCAGCAGTTATCTGTCACTGAGCTGCTGCAGGGTGTTGTCTCTGCTGTTCCCAGTAGAACCCTGAGCTGTGGCTGGGCTCTGTTCTGGGAACAGCCTGCAGACACTCGGGTTAGTCAGCAAACAGCAGAGCTGCAGGGCAGGGACAGGGACTGCAGGGCATTCCACACCAGGGAACAGGGAAATGGGGACTCCAGTGCCTGTTGATATTGTTAAAAATAAATGTTGGCTCAATGAATTTCTAACCAAACACCTGCCATGTCAGAAGGGAGCTCTGACATGATGATAATAATGCTCAGCATCTGACTAAGGTCAGGGTGTAACTGTGGTAAATGCTGGGCACATCTCAGCTGAGTGGAAAGAAGAGCTGAGGTAGTTATCCAAACACAGGAGGCCTTGGCAAATTTGGTCCTTGTTCTTTTAAAACCCATGTCTCAAAATGTTATACATTTGATTTACTACTATTACTGTATTTGCTCATCTTTTTGGTGAAAACACCATTAATTAGGGATTCAGTTCAGTGGAGTGAGTCCAACAGAGAGTGTGTGTGTGTGTGTGTGTGTGTGTGTAGTGCATCTAGTGATTTCAATCCTGAGCCTGTTAATTGCACTTTCCTGTTGGGAAAAAATTCTTAGTTTCACAATGTCAAGCCCTTAATTAATCAAGGACCAAGGCAGAAGAAGAGAACTCTGGAGGAGATTGTCAGGTATCAGAAGTCACTGATGTATTTTAGTAAGAAATCTCTGTGGAAACAGTGCCTGGCTGCAGTTGGGGGGTTTCCCTTCCAGTTATACCCTCCCATGGCTGTAAATGCAGAGTTGGTACTTTTGGCCCCCAGATCTGTGCTCAGGCACAATCCGTGCCCAGCTGTGTCTGACACAGGAGCTCTGGAGCTGCCAGGACAGAGGCTGCAGCTTTGTGCTGTGGGAATGCAAAAAAAGAGAAATGCTGGTTCATTAAACAGCTTAGGAGGTAACATTACTGAATTGGAGCTTCCACAAATCACCTTTGTGTGCCTGTTAAATTGAAAATTCTGTTGCCAAAGCAAAGTAGCAATCGTTATAGAGAAGCACAACAAATATGAAAATATTCTAAGGCTTCAAACCACCTCCCAGAAATGCAAGTAACTCTCTTTTTCTCCTGAAAACTGTCCTGGGAAGGATCTCCACCTGGGCTATTGATGTTTTATTTCAATTGCTTTGCTTGTAAATACAAGCAAAGTCTTTGTAAGACTCTCAAAAGAGTCTGGAAGAGCTGAGCTGTCTCTCTCAGCAGGTTTTCTTTCTCAGGTGTTTTTTTGTGTCACAGAGCACACGTGACATCTGTCACACAATGCTGTGAGAAAACAGAGTTTCTGCCTCAGAGCTGAAGCAAAGTGTGAAATTAATCATGGGTTTGTGTCGTGGGTTCTGATTTCAGTGTGGATTAGAAAGCATGCAGGTCTGTCTGCACAGACACATTGATTCTTTGCAGCAAAAAGAACAAAAGTGAAAATGTCCTGAAAAACAGTGAAGAGTGCTCTGGTCTGCAAAAATAGCAATTTTTCAAACTGGATGCAAGAAGTGGAACAGGGAAGGGGCAGGAGATGATTTTAGTGCTTCATTCTTCTTCAGCTTTAGTTGTACATTATGGGTCTGATTTTGCACATGATTTTGGACCCAAGAAAAGCTTTAGTTTTCCTTTCAATTGTCAAATAGGAACAAACACAAAATCAACCATGGAGAAGCAGCCTTGGAATAAACAAACACAAAGTCCCAATCCAGCTGGAGTCAAGGCAATTGGATTATTCTGCCTAATTTTAGTAAAAAACTGGAATAAACCATTGTAGAGAGGAGATTGAGGTTACAGGATCAATATTAGCATTCAAAGAGATAGGCAGAAATGTCCTATGGCATATTTAAAATATTTATTTTGGATTTATTGAAAGATGACTACTCAAATATCCCAAATTCCTAGATAGGCTTAAAATTCCATTTGCTTTTTTTTCCAATAAATCATTGTTTAAATTATGTCTATTATAACCTCATTACAGTAGCAATAATATTAGTAAACACCATCATTCTCAATTTATTTTAAGTAATGAAGAAGTCACAGAATAAAATATGGACACTGTGATGGGTTTAAAAAAATTAACTCAAACAATCAGTAGGAGCAGAAGCTCTTTAATGCCAAATCATTGTTGCAGAGGTATTCTTTTTATCTGTGGGTCATGATTTCCAAGAAACAAGTGAAAAATGTAAACACTTCCAAGCATTTGTCCCTTTAGGCACGGGGTGTATTAAAAAACAACATCAAAAAATACTTCAGGGACTAAAGGAAATGCTGGCCAGGGCATTTCAGACAGAAACCAGTAACACCCAAGCTGGTGAACAAGCAAGAAGAAAAACTTGCAAATGGTTTTGCAAGCTGAGTTTTAAAATTAAGTTTCCTTTAAGTTTAAGGAAACTAATTGGCAACCCTGTTCTGTACCAAATTCAAAGCAGGAGATGGTTGTGGTAATTACTGGCAAGCAAATAGAAAATAGTCTCAGAGGTGAAAAACCACAGAGCTGGAAATCCTGCCTCTGCCAAGCTGGGTCACATTCTGTGCTTAATTACACTGCATGAATAAATTATTGCAAGACAGTTGAAATTTTTTTTTTTCATAAGTGAAAAGGATAATGCAAATTCTTACTTTTTTAAGCAGGGTGAAATGTGCAGTAGAGTGTAGCATCATGACTCTTGCTGCATTATTGATTTGGAAATGTCTTTTTGAGTAACACAGGTACAAACATCCCATTGCTCCCAGGCTGGATTGTATAAATATCTAAATTCTTTTGGTTTCCTATATGGGTTCTTTGATGGTGGTTTGATCCACAATAAAAAGGTAGCAAGAGTATCAAAGATAGTCTGAGTCTCCATGCTGAGAGGGTGAAGGAAAATCAGCATCACACAGTCTTTCATTGATAGGAACATTAAATAATGGCCCTAGCACTGTTTCACCTGAAACAAGCAGCACATTGGAATTCCAGAAAAGTCAGGACAGTTGATTTTTCCTGAAAATCTCCTGGAACCCAGCTGAGAAAATGCTGTGAGTTTTGGAGCTGCCTGGCAAAAAAAATGCTTTGCACTTCTCCTCAAGTTTTCCTCTGTCCAACTCCTGCTCTGACTGCACACAAAAATAGTGATGGCAGCACCACAGGGAGGGCCAAAGTCAGAGCAAAATTCTTTGGGTCACACTTAGCACAGACCAGACCCATCAATTTTACCCATTGAGTGTGAAATCAGAAAGTGGCCACTGTCTGAAATTCCTCTGTCTGTCGCAATCCTTGAAATTTCCCCAAGAAAATTGCAAGGAGTAGTGTCATCAAAATCTTCCTTGCCTTCTTTGGAAGCTTTTTCAGTGTTCCTCTGTATCTTACAGTCAGCCCATCAGCTCTCTGGGGTTACATTGCTTTTCACCAAACTTCCCTGGCTGGAGACATCACATTGTCTTGCTTATCTTTACCATGCACAGGACACGTGGCTTTGTGTGTGTGTCTGATTACTCTTGTTGACCTGCTGGAGTCAGAAAAGAAATTTTTCTCTTTGTTTCTCTTAAGGCCAGGATGCCATTCTTAATTTTCCCATGTGATACTGTTTTCTCTCTCTATGGTCTTCCCTCTAATCAGAGTCTTAAGGAATGGAAGAGGCACTTCCCATGGTATATCCCTGGAAAACAGCTCCTTGGGATTCTGCATTGACTTTTAACACAAACATCAAGACAGCATCACCATGTGATTCTCCCTGGGCGTTGTAAAACCATAAAAATATGTATTTTCTGCTGAGAAAAGCTTTTCTATCTGCAGAAGGACTAGAATTAAAGGCTCACAAGCTCACATTTACACGTCTTTTTGCCATCTCTCTCAGCCTGCTTTTTAAAACCTCCTAAATTGCTCTCGGCAAGTGGCCTCTGAACGGGCACATCTGTGCTACAGCCACCCCAAACTCTGTGCCTGAAAAGCCTCTGCAATGTCAGGGCTTAGAATCCACTCCTTCCTGGCTGGTTCAGCATCACTGCTGGTGTAACACAGATCTCTGTCCTGACCAGGGGGTGTTTTACTTCCCAGCAGACTTAATTTCAGTCTGGCAATTAGATTAAATTAGCCTGGACTGTCAGTCAGCACATCAGCACCAACCTGCAGCACACACCAAACGTGCTCCTTGCTGCACTGGACCCTCCTCACCAGGGAACATTTACATTCCTTGGCTGAAAAACATGGTAAGAAAGAGTCATAAGTGAAGGAGAAGAGTAGGAGTAATTCCGCATTCAGTTCTAAATTTGTGTCAAGTGTGGGATGAGGTTTAAAATAAGGAAAGATAATAGTTGGGGTTCTGTTGTTTCTTTCCACCCCTTGGTAGAGTCGTTTTTGATCACAATCCTTGCTTCTTTGAAAGCATAAAATCAAGTGAGGGATGTTCACTAAAGGGTTTCATGAGTTAAAATTGAACTTGAAAGTTAGCAGGAGGTGTTACTTGCTCTTGCATTTATTTCTGCACTATTTTTTTCATGTCTGACCAGAAAAGGGTGACATGCAAATGTCTCAGTGGTTTAAACAAATAAGCACGAAGTCTAAAAAAAGGAAAGCAGTTGCTGCTTTCTGTGTACAACCACTGCTTTCAGAAGTCTCTTTTATATCTGCTGCCTGTGAGTGTGACTCCATTTTTACTCAACAATATTCTGCATTGTTGGGATAGGAGGGATCAGGGGAAAGGAGTTTACTGGCTTGATTTTCTCCCTGATGGGAACTCCTGCATTATTCCTCCCCTGGAAACCAGCAAGGACATGGGGAATGGCACAAGGGCAGACCTTGTCTTTCCCTATAAAATTCAAAAGATTTGTTATTCAAAACATCAGTTAAACCATAGTAGAAAGCTGTGTAAAGGTTCCACGTGCCCATCCCTGAAAGCTCCTGACAGCCCTACCATGTAAACCCTGTAAAACATGTGGTTTTACAGGGTTTACATGGTTTTACAGTGGTTTTACATGGTTTTACAATGGTTTTACATCGTTTACATGGTTTTACAACATCCTTGCTGTGTGCTGTTCCCTGCACTGTTGCTGTGAACAACACCCAGGCAACAAGGGAAACACCTTAAAAGAAAATCTCTTTTCTCACTCAGGGCCACCCTTTTGGGGTATCATGTGCAAGGATTATCTCAGCCCACGCAGCACAGAAATTTCTCTCCTCTGTGCAACTCTGGCTTTGTGTATGCAGACAGTATTTTGCACTGGTGTGTTCTAATGAAAGCCAGAAGAACAAACAACAACTTCATTATATTTTTCCTTTTCCTCTTTAGTGTATTAAGTTGGACTTTTTTTTAACCTTGAGATTCTGGATTGAATTTAATTTAGATCTTGTTCAGTTAAGATGCGGCACACAGCTTTAGAGAACTGGGAGCTGTCTCCAAGTTAGCTTGGCTGCTCCTGTTACACATTTTATTGCATCTTGTTCTGCTGGAAGGTTTGAGGCTTCCAGACTGGTGGTTTCTTTCTCGTGGTTTACTAGTGAATCATAAAGGTCTTGCTCCATTGTATTCTGATCTTCTTTATTTACTGATAATACACACCTCATGGCCCTCTAGTTTAGCAAAAGTGATTTTATAGGAAATAAACAGAAGCACAACTGAAGGATCAATGGCCACTGTGTATCTTTAAGAGATGTATTATCTGCTATAATACATTTGCTCATTATTTGTGATTGATCTGGTTTCTCACATTGCACTTTAGCTTTTGGGTTATGTACTTGAGAAGTGTTTGGCTACTGAGCCATCTGTCTTTACAATATCCTAAATAAACAGAATAGAGAGTAAATTTTGACTTGTTTTAGAGAGGGAGAGGAGTTGAAGAACCCATTATGGTGAAGCAGCAACACACTGCAGCCTTGCATAAGCAAATGTATTTTGGTTAAAAATAAAGTGTGACATTTTTGAGATGCAAGGTAATTAATCTGACTACATTATGGCTTCTTCTAGAAGGCCCTAAATGTTCCAACATGAGGTTACTAATCACTGACACAGCTGAGAGTGAACTGACCACTGTTGGAGGGATAGGAAGAACTGGAAGTGTGAAGGAGGTCTAGAGCTTGAACAGCCTCCTGACTTCAGAGCTCTCTGGAATACAAGATTATGAATACCCAGAAGAAGAAGATCATTCATGCAGTCCATCAGCCTGCAGTGGATTCACAGAGCGTGGTGCAGGTCTCTCTGGGGGCTCCAGTTGCTCAGGGGAGCTGTGCAGCACCCACCCCTCTGCTCACCGAGGGCTGAGCACTCACAGCATCTGTGCTGAGCTGAGCATCCCTGAGGTGTTGGGAAATGAACTGCCCTGTTGTCCAGCTGAAATTCCTTTTCATAACTATAGGTTAAAAAAAAAAAAAAAAAAAAAAAGTGTGTGATTCAGAGTTTGGCTTCAGCTAACCCATGGGTCGAGCTGCTGTTGTTTGTTTTTGTAATTACTATAGTTACCCTGGAAGCACTCGAGGCATTTAGGTATTATGACTGCCGAAAGCCAGAAATAACTAGCTGGAATAAAAGTGTTAATAGTCTGATGGCTGTGTGTGAGTCACAGCCACAGTGGCCTTTAGACAAAAGAGAGATTGCTCCGAGTGCAGCAGTAGAGAAAGCCCTTCCTCTCTGCAGCCTTACACGCTCACTGCAGGTCAGATTTAAACTTCCTCACTCAGAGCACAAACAGCTCTTCCATTTACACAGCTCGAGTCCCACAGGCCAAGATCCCTTATCACAGAATCATTTAGGTTGGATAAAAGCCTTCAAAATCATGGAACCAATTAACCCAGCACTGCCAAGCCACTAAACCATGTCTGCAAGTACCACATCTACACTTCTTTCAAATACCTCCAGGGATGGTGACTCCACCACTTCCAAATAATTCAGGGCTCATTGCAAGGCTTGCAGAAGCAAACCCTGCCTCACTCTCTCTGCTGAACCAGGGGGAGATTTTATCCCATGCAGCTCCCAGACAGGGAGGGGTTAATTGTCCTGCTGGTTTTGTGTAGCCCATTTGCAAATCAAAATTATTAGATGTTAAGACACTGAATATCCAAGATTTCCCTCTGGTGCACATGTTCATGCATGGTGCTTGCTTGCCTCTTGGTGCATGGCTTTTGCTTTAGAAGAGGAAGTGTCCCTTCAGTTTCGTACCTTACAAAATGTGTGTGTGTTAAATACACACTGTGAAATAGCCCTTTTCTGAAAGGAAATCTTCCCTGTCTCTGAAGGGAGAATGTGGTTAAATAGGAGCACTTCACTTAGTTGGAGTCAAGATTCTCCTTTAATCTTGTCAGATTACAAGACAACTCACACTTTGGGCATTAAAAATGGCAGGGAAAACTTGGATAATGGCAATTAAACAAGCAGGCTCAATTCCTTAAATTTTAGTTTAAATGAGGTCAAAGACCATTCCTGAGCTTGCTGTGAAGCATGTGCTTAAGTGCTTTCTGGAACTGGGACCTAAACTTGAAGGGCAAATTATTTGGTCAAAAATGCTTGGACATTTTTTTTTGTACCCTCAGGAAACAGCCTTTGACAGAAGAGATTCTATCAAGCTGAATATCAGAATTATCTTTTGGATGTGAGGGAATAGGGACTCTTCTAACTGTGCTAAGCTCACTGGAGCCTCAAGATCTGTGTAGAGTATTTTTTTGCTCTGTGCTGGAACAAACCTTTATCTCACACCACTTTTTATGGGATTCAGTTAGCAAAACCAGCCATGGTGAACTTCACACTTCTGCTTCCAGCTGCTGCCACCATCCCTGGCCTGCAGGCAGGGCAGATGCTGTGGAGTTGGGCTGTCAGGTGGTGATACAGCAGCACAGCTCCTGGAACTGGGTCAGACAGTGACACCAGGGGCTTGGTGAAGGGTGAGACCCTCCAGGACGGGGCAGGAGGTTCTCAGCTCTGGAGCCAACCTGCTTTGTGCAAAGAATTCCAGAAATTTCATGAGAATACACACCAGCATTCAGGGTGATGTGACATCTTTGCTTGTGGGTTTCTTCTTTTCTTCCTTTTAGAGCCAGAATTAATGCACAGGACGCAGTTTTCATGTTTGGACTCAGTGTTTATTTATTCTTATCTACATTACAGCCTCACTAGTCCTGAGCTCTAACTAACAAGATAGAAAATGGAGCACCTCTAACCTCTAACTCTTTCCAAGACTATTTAAGCACTAATTACTCAATAACGAGGCGACACCTCTATTGTTTAGACTTTTAACCCAATAATGACCACCCAAGGCTCGCAATGCCCTTCCACCCAATAAGAAAAAAACAGCCAAAACCATGAAGAAGAAGGTGAAGAAGAAGGACTTAGACAATGCCCTAAATCCTCCATATTGCCCCATATATAATATTATATACTAAAACCTTAAATTCTAAGTTTCTCACCCTGTGAGATCACACAATACTACTCAAACTACACACCCACAACCCCAGTGCTGTCACTCAATTTTACAAGCCTGTTCCACGGCTTCAAATCAAATGTAGTCCCTGCTTGAGGGTCAGTGCCTTTTAGCACACAAAGCCTGAAATTCTCAGTTTGCAGAATTCCAGCATTTGCTGATGTGAAATTTGTGTGTTACTGTGAGAAATCCTGTCAGTGTAGAAGAGCCAGGGAGGGCCATGGTGTGGGATGCCCACCTGGGTTTGTGTTGCAGTGCACAGTTTGTGCTGCCAGTGGCCCAAGAGCAGTGGATACAAAAACACTGGGATGCTTTGTGATGGGTTGCAGAACTGTAAGGAAAAAGATCTGCAGTCTGAGTAACAGGAATTCTCTTCTGGGTTTTGCTTTCCTGGCGTAATAGAGAAAAGCCTGAACTTACAGGGAGCTGCTGCAGTGTTTTACATCTTTTTGTGGCGTTTATTTGGGGGTTTTTTTGTCGCTTGCTTTATGGTGAGACTGCTCTCACACCTGCACACCCCATTGAGTCGTGCCTAGAAGACAACCCCGGTGCTGACCCACTTCACACGTGCTGATCAAAGTGTGAACTGCTGCATGTGAACCATGACTTGGGCTTTTTAATGGTATCAGGCGTGTTTGTTCTTAGGTGAAACTCCAGCTGTGTCTGAATTGTGGCTGTAGCCACCAGCTCAGAGTCTGTGAGCACTGAGAGCCCGGGGAAAACCTGTGTGCATGAGGAGCTCCAAAGACTCTGTTATAATGTGAATTATTCTCAGAGTCCTTGTGAAAGCGTGTCAGCTGCCTGCTGTACCACAAGTAAAATAACCAGGTTCAGTTATTGGAAATAGGGTGTGGTGAGAAAGATTAATTACTTAGCCCTCAGACACCTTTTAATCTGTGGGTTAACAGATGCCCTGTGTTGTGGCAGTCCATCACTGTATTTTTGACATCTATGAGGGTAGAAAAAGGGCATTGCATGCAGCAACATTGATCACAGGCTGCAAGTTTTGTTCAGTCTGGGAGCACTGGTAATTTTTATTTTTAATTTCAACAGCTCCCCCTCATGATACTTCCCCAATCTAGCCCAGTCATCCTGAGGAAGTTTCCCTATAAAGAGCATTAATTCACACAGAGTAGTGTTGACACAGATTTTTACAATAATTTAAATGACAAGGTATAAATCTTTGAATTAAATTGTAATTTCTTAAGTCTCGTTTTTTGCCACGGGTACTTTCCCATTTATTTCCTTGAAATACAGTTTCATTAGTTGATATGCAATGATTTACCACTAAGTGGAGTTTTTAGGATAAATGTAGTGTTATTTCTGCTAACAGGCATGCTTTATCTCCATCCATAAATATCAAGGCACTGGTGTAGCTTGATATACAATTACTCGTGTTCTTTATGTTACAATTTTTATGTTAAAGAGGTATCACTGTGAAAAGCTTGCTTTCCCCCAGCAAGGATTATTTTATGTGATTTGAAACAAGTTGCATTTGAATAGAATTGGAAAAACATACAAAAGCATTTAATCACTATTTTAAAGGATTTAAAATTAATCAATTAAATTACCTACAAATAAACTAGGTGGGTTTTCTTTGTTAATTTTTCACTGTTTGGGCTGCAGATTTTTTTTTTATAAAACCTTATTCAAAATTCAAGTTTGTTTGACACTTCCTATTTAGAAAGCAGCAAGTGAAATATATGTTGGAGCCAGAACTTGATGCAAATGGATAAACAGTGCAGACCAGCACTGCTTCCTTCTGCTGCCTGAGCACTGAGGCTCAATTATACAATATACAATGATATATGTACAATATACAATTATATAATTTTAATATAATATACAATTATAAATCACATCTGCTGATACATATCACCCTGAATTCCCCTGAGGCTGAAAACCTGTGAATGGTGTCTTTGCACAGAAGTGCTGAGTGTGTTGAACTCGTGTGTTGGGACCTGCTGGCAGCAGAAAACATGACTTGGCTTTGGGACAGCTCTGCTTTTGCTGGGCAGGAAGATCCAAATTTTTATTTCTTACCCACTATGAAACACACAGCACAGATCCAACCTCTGCAGAAGTGGGGAGAGGTTTTTTTCCCTGTCCTGTCCAGGCAGTGCCAAGGAGGGAGGGCTGATACCTCCAGCCCCAGCCCAGAGGAGAGGGGGCTTGGAGCTGGGCTGGCCTGGATACAACCTGAGTATTCCTTGGTGTACACCAGGGGATCTCCAGCTGGCACTGCTGTTGGCCAGAGGAGTACAAAATCACCATTTTCAGTCAAGGAACCTGCCCAGCAGGTGCTCTGTGTTCAGTTGTTCAAAGGAATATCAGTAAGGGGCCATTCCTACTCCAAACTTCAAGAAAGGAGAGTCAGAGGCAGCCAGGCTGTGAGTGAGTCACACAGGAATACACTGGCACACGTCTCGTAGTTTTGAGTACTGAGGAGTAAAGTACAAGAAACAACGAAAAGCTTGCCTAGAAAAGGCTTTGTGTGAAATACATTTCCTTAATTCTTTGGGAGATCCCAACAGATGTGCTGAATGTTGTGCTGAAAACATCTGACCTGTCAATGTCACATGTACAGGCTGCCAGAAGCCAGTTTGAGATGGAACAAAAGAGATGCAGAAGGGCATCAAACGATGCAGGGAAACCAGAGCAGCTCAGCGCCGTGCCTGCCCAGGCTCACTGCCTGTGCTGGGATGGTGGAGCAGGAGGGGGAGGCTTGCACAACCATTGCTTGCTCTCATCATCCCCAAGGATCGATTTCCAGACCATTACCTCCTTCCCCACACACGCAGACACACACACACGTCACTGATGCAGGCAGGATTTATCAGTTACCATCTGAGGAATCGCTATAAAACACAGACACCATTTGCTGTAGCGTTGTTTGTGGCTCCCCAGTAATGGCTAATGCCCAAACCCAGGCACAGTTGTTCTGCTGGGGACAATGTACAGTGCTCTCAGCTTATTTTTCTCTAAGGCACAGCTGTCTTTGGGCTCCTTTAAATCTGTCTTCAGCTCAGGCACGGAGCAGAAGCTTTGCTTTCTCCGTCCCTGAGCCAGCCCGACAGACACAGCTATCTAGCAAGCCAGACTAGCCCTCTCCAGCACAATCGCAGGAAGTTATTCCAAGCCTCAGACAAATCCCATTTCTATCTCTGGAAGAGTAAAAGGTCAAAAAACACGAGGCTGTAGCTGTGCCAGCAGCACCAGCCCCAGCAGTCACAGCCCACGGCGGGGCTGAGCAAAGGGGGCACGAGTGTCCCACCACAGCTCTGCCAGCCCTGCCAGCCCTGCCAGCACCGGGGGCTCCAAAAGGGCATCACAGCCTGCCTCATTCCACAGGCCACCCCAGGAGAGGGAAGAAAAAAGGACCAGGTCACCGAAGCAGACCTGCCCTGGGAGTCAGCGGAGCCCTCTGGTCCCGCCTACCCTATTACTGTTGGCGTCCAGCCACATCCCCATCCTCTCCCAGCAGTAGGCAGCTTAATTAGCACCAGTCCTGATTAGCTCTTGCCCTCTGCTTGCAGCGTGCGAGCAAAACAGGAGGTTTCCAGGGCTCTGTGCAGCTCAGCAGTCAGTAGCAGCCAGGGGTGACAGCTGTGCGAGTTGCCCATCACACCACATTTCGGACACTGTGCTGCTCCTGCAGTGGGAGCAGGGGTGTGAGGCACTGTCTGCCATCATTCCTCACTGTTCTGAGAGGATTTCAGTGAGGGCCTCTTCCCTCCTGTCGCTCTGCTGCCTTTTCTGCTCGGCTTCAGCCAAGGAGACACCTCACAACAATGCGTACAATGCCCGGCCCGGTGATTCACAGCGGGATGGGGCTGCTCCACCCCGGTAAAAACTAGTGAAAACTCAGGCTGGTTTTGAGAAGCCCTTGCTGGAGGAGCTGTGCCTTCCTCATGCTGGGAGCAAGGGGTTTGCTCTCAGCCTCCTGTGCTGTGTGGGAGATGCTGGGGATGAAGCTGCTCCTCTGTGTCCTCCCCACAGAGCCCAGTCCTTTCTCTGCATAGTCCCCACAGTTATTTTTTTAATTTGTCCTTTTTCCTTCAGCTTTCCTGCTCCTCCCATTCCTGTCTTTCCAATTTTCTTGCCCATTTGGGACTCCCCTACTCTCCCTTTTTAGCTCTTACTTTAACCCTGTCTTTGAAAACCCTTATTATTCTGTAGTCTTGCTTTGCTGCTAGAACATAAACACCCTCGAAACGACCTCTCCAAACAAAGCCTGCAAAAATCCCTTCTCCCATCACTACCTACAGGCACCAACAGGCCTGTTGATACCCACCTGCTGTCGCTCCTAAAATAACATCAGGCAGGAGCCTAAATGGCAGAGCTGGGGAGCAAAACACTAAAACAGAAGTGGATTTGAGACCTGGTATAAAAAGAATAATCTGCATGGCTCCCCAGCACCACATTTCAACTGAAAGCAGCCACAGGGAAAGTCTGCTTTGTTTTTCTCTAATAGGCTGAGCCCTGCAGCTTCAGTGGCACACGGTGTCTTTGTTGTGGATGTCTCCACACCCTCCCTGAGATAAATGCTCTGAGCAGGGCTGGTGAAGGCACTGTCTGTCCACGATTTGCACTCTTTGAAACAAGCTGAAAGCACGTTGTTGGGCACAAACCTTCAGTTATTTAACCATTCTGTGGCTTGGGCATCACTGGTGAGAGGAAGAGGAGAATTCAGCAGTGACTGGGAAGGGAGTGCAGTGTCCTCAGCACGGGAGAGCCCTGTGGATGAATTCTGCTTGCACACTCAGCTGATGAGGAAATGGTCATATCTGTGGAGGCTTTTGAGTTTTTGTGTGTCTGCAGTTTGGTTGGAGCAGATCTCAGTGTGTAACGCTGTCTTGGCATTTCTGCTGCTGGTTTCTCTGTCTCCATTAATCTCTCCTATAGGATTAGAAGCAATAAAACCCACTTCAAAACTGAAAATTACTTCAGAATTCAGCAGAGGAACTCCAAGGCAGCTGGAATTTCACTTCAGCTCCTGTTTTGCAATTCAAGTTGTCAGCATTCAAGCAGTTCAAGTATTAGCATCAGCCACACTTCCATTTGCTGCCTTCAGAAGCATGTGCAAGCACTGCAGACTGTGCAGATGACTGTACACTTCTGGCTTTGAAGGTTTCTAGAATTTGGGCAGGCTGAGGTGTGGTTTTAAAGCCAGCTGACCAACTCTACCCATCAGAGGGAAGCAGAACACACCTTGGTCATTTACCAAGGTCGTGGGGGGGGCCTTTCACCCCAACAGAGCAGCGTGGTTGGGATTGCATCATCCTGGGCTGCCCTCACTGCAGCCTCCCTAGGGCTAGAGCCAGATATGCTTTGGGTGCCCCAGATGTGCTCCAGGTCCTCCCCAGACACCAGCATGCAGGGGGAACAAGTGTACAGATATTTATTTCCCTTCAGGGCAGAAGGTGGTGGCACAAAGTGGCAGTAGGTGACCCTGCACAAAGGTGGTGGCACTGACCTGCCATGACCAGCTGGGAGGGCACAGATCACACTAAAGTCAGGCAGGGGAATGGGCAGGAAAGGGGATCCCCAGGAGCTTGTGCAGCTCTTCTTATTCCTCATTTGCTGGTGTGACAGACCCTTATAGTGATGTGTTCATGGGACACAGCAGCCTGGGTGTGAAGGATCCCTCATTCTTCACCCACAGACACCAGGAGGGCACAAAAGGACCCTCATTCTTCACCCACAGACACCAGGAGGGCACAAAAGGACCCTCATTCTTCACCCACCAGGAGGGCACAAGAAGGCACCTTCTCCCTGAAGCACATCCCATCTTGTCTCTGTTTTTCCCCCGTGCCTCTTCAAAGAGCGCCAGCAGCATCATCACACAGAAGCAGTCCAGAATCAATGCCTTCTCCTCTTCTCCTCCCTCCTGATCCTTTCTCTGGCTGCTCCCAGGGAGCCCTGGAGAGAGGAGGCAGCCAGCAGCCTGCACAGAGCAAATGATGCAGTCACAGTCTGCATCCACATCCTTACTGCTCCCTGGTGACCTCCTTTTCTGGGTGTAGCTGAGAGTGTAAAAACCACAGGAAAAAAAAAAAAAGGGGGGATGGGGAAGGGAGGAGAAGAGATAGAGAAGAAGTTGCAGAAAAGCAGAAATAAACGCTGCAGTTTTGAAAATGCCTGTGGAAAAACCCAGCTGGCTCATTGTCTCACTTTTGTAACAGTAACATTGATCCTATTTCACCATCCCACAGGCACATACTCCTCTGATAGCTTTATTGTTTAAAAAGGACATAGATCCAGATAGGCTGCATGATATCATTGCCTTCAACCACATTTACCAGTTTACATTGCTGAGGATCTGGATTTTGGTGTCTCATAGATTGGTGTGCTGACAGGTTGAAAAATGATAGAAAGGGAGCTATTACCCTTCTCCCACATTGCTCATATTTAAGACATTCCTGAGCACGTTAATTGCACGTTGTTCCCAATACATCAAGCTGAACTTTCATTTCTGAAATCTGTCTTTACTCCCAAACTGTTGCACTATTTGTGGAGTTTGGCAGTGAGTTTTACTCCCGCTGTACTCACAAGAAAGATCTGCATTACAAATCCCTGTCAAACTGGCTGAACATAACCCCAAAGAGGAGGCACCTGCTCAGGAAAGCTGGCCTGTCCTCTTGCAAGCTGCATCTTCATCAGCAGCTTGTGGGTGTGAAACCCATGGGGTTCTGCAGAAATGAGCACTTTTTATTTTTCACTCTTTCTCTCCTTTCTGTTTGGGGAGGCCCTGCTGCTCTCCCCTGGCATCAGCACTGGGGTGGCACGGGGGTTGTGGGTGTGTAGTTTGAATAGTATTGTGTGATCTCACAGGGTGAAAAACTTAGATTTAAGGTTTTAGTATATAGCAATACATATGGGGCAATATGGAGGATTGTCTAAGTCTTTCTTCTTCACCTTCTTCTTCATGGTTTTGTGTGTTTTTTCTAATTGGGTGGAAAGGTCCACATTGCAGGCCTTGGGTAGTCAATTATTGGGTCAAATATATAAATAATACAGGTGTCATCTCATTATTGGGTGATTAGCACTTAAATAACCTTGGAAAGAGTTAGATCCATCCATTTTACCTCCATTTTCTACCTTGTTAGTTAGACCTCATGACTCGTGAGGCTGTAAATAGATAAGGATTAATAAACACCGAGTCCAAACACGAAACTGTGACTCCCCTGTATGAATCCCAGCTCTAACACGAAGAAAAGAGGGTAAGAAAACCAACAAGTACCCGCCCTGAGAGGTGGTAAGCCTGTAAATATGCTGGGGATACCAGAATTCAGAGTGTTAAAAGTGTGCAGCCTGCCAGGAGCAATTGTTTTCCTTCTGCAGCCTGTTATATTCAGATGTTGAGGAAATGATTTAATATTTCTGAACATGTTGTGATTTCATCATTTGGTTCAGCAAGGGAAGTTTGAGAAGTCATGGAAATGAAGATAAACTTCACATATGCTCTTAGCACCTTATTTGCCATGCAGAGTTTTTTCAGTAGCAGTGTTAATACAGTGTATATATACAGTATATAATACAGCCCTGGCCACAGTCACATCTCCACATCCAGGCAAAAGTTGCAGCAATAACAGGGAGCTGAAAAATCTTAACCTACTTTTGATTTGCAATGGGAAGGATTAGTCTCAGGAGGTGAAAAGAGAAAGGGCTGATGATGAGGATGCTTCTCCATGAGGGGAAAAAGAGATGCAGACACTGATGTCCTGTCTGGTGACCTGTAAGAGGACCAAAGAACACCATGAGGCTGTGTCAGGGTGGGTTTAGGTTGGTATCAGGAAAAACTTCGTCACCCAGAGGGTGGCTGGGCACTGTGTCAGGCTCCCTAGGGGAGTGGTGACTGATCACACAGTGATCACCAAGGCTGGCAGAGCCCAGGAAATGTTTGGGTGATGCTCTGGGGCACAGAGTGTGACTCCTGGGGATGGTGCTGTGCAGGGCCAGGAGCTGGACTCTGTGATCCTTGTGGCTGCAGGGTGTTGTGTGATGCTGTGAGCAGCTCTGGGCCATTTGTGCCCTGCTGCTCATTCCCAGCTCCCCTGGAGCACTCTGCTCCACGGGCAGGTGTGAGGTAGGCAGAGCACTGAGGAGAAAAGTGATTTTTTCTGCAGAATTTCCCAGCAGCATTCCCTTCCCAGAGCACAGTTATCTTCCCGAGCATGGGAAGTTTACACAAGCAGTGTTTGGATACTCGAGCTGACTTTAACCAGCTGACTTTGTGAAACACACCTAAAACATAAAGGAAAGAGGAGCTCACAGGGTGCTGCTCCTTCAAATCCTTCATCCTGAAACTCTTTTTCCTTGGATGACACACGGGGCCCAACAGCAACAGAGAAAGTACTGACAACTCAGAGAGAATTCTTAAACAGAAAAAAGAAAACCTGGCACAAGGAGCATTGTTTATATGCTTCCTAACATTTATGTGTTTTAAAATAAAAAATGACAGGCAGTGGGTGCTGTATATTATGAGCTGTGTGAGTGATGACCACTTTTACACAAACTAAGGAGAACTAAACAATAAGTCTAAGAATATTTTAAAAACTAGCTCTGCCTCCTGTCAAATTTAAAGCAGAGACTAATTTAAGACAGCTTTTAAGGAAGTAAACCCAGGTGTGGAGATGTAACACTGCCTAGAGAATAACTAAAGGTTAAGCATCACAATGTAGTTCATGAGAAGACAGGTGAAAACCGCAGAACTGCAATCAAAATAGAACTATAAATTCCATAGCGTAGCTGGTTTTCTAATAATGTACTTTGAAATGAACAAATGGGTGTAAAATAATTTGAGCACCTTCAGATGAGGTTGTTGAGGTTCAACTCAACCACCTTTAAAGGAAGCATGGGCCACCTAAATACACCCCCTTTAAAAAACATCAGTATTTGTGTACATGCCATGCAGAGACTTCATCCAGCACATTCCACCGTCTGTTTTGGTTTGTGCCTTGCCCACACACTTGGTGTGCTCTTAAATACAATTACAATATTTACTAAATAGGTCTGACAAATAACTCTTGGTTTATAATCTGGTTTGTTTTCTGTAAATACTCGCCGAGGGAATCTGGCCAGCGATGACTGGCTTTGGCTGAGCAGCTGAATCTCACAGCACTGCTTCCAGTGGGAGCCTGCAGAGACCTGAACTGCTGCTCTGGGACAAACACAGACCTTTCCAAACTTCACTTTATTTCACCCTAATTTGTTTGTTTTCTGGTTGAATTCCTCTCCCAGTGCAGCAGTCACTCTCTGCTCCTGCAGGAGCCCTGGTAGCCCACCGTGGCCACCCTGCCTATGTTGAGCTGGGGGTTTAAAAGTGCTGCACAATGATGGTGTGGCCAGGGTAGGAGCTATGGGGGCAGCTGCCTTCCCCCTGACAGGGGCTTTTACCATGCCTGAAGTCCCCAGCAGATATTTGCCCTTTGGCTGGAGAAAAATCAGTTGGGGCAAGCCACAAAAGCCAGGCTGGACCCATGGAGGGAGAGTTCATCTTCTGCTGTGGTTGGGAGAAATGCTCCTCATAAGTCCAGAGGCAGAGTTCCTTTATTCAGATGATTTCTTCATGTCGTGTTTCCATTTTTGGGAGTCTCTGGATTTGTCAAAGCTTCCTGTCAAGAGGGAGGACCTGGTCCCCTCAGAGCAAACGGGAGCTCTGCCATTTGCATCAGTGGAGCTGAAATGTCACCGCAAAGGCCGGGTGCTTCCCACGGGACTGATTTCCAGCCAATACAGATCCCACAGGAGATCTCTGAGTCTCTATACCTTGGAGCATGCAATTAAATCAGTGCTCCCCTCCACATGCCTAAAAACAGAGCTCATCTGGATACTACATAGCTGCTGTTGTGAGATTGGACCTGTTCTTATTTTTCTCTCTTTGTCCATATGTGCAGAAAGGTTGATTCTTATTTTCAGCAGAAGTGACCTGTTCTCCATGGCAAGCCCTCCCACACATGTGCTCCTCCTCCCTGTTTTTCTGCCGGCCTCCCTCACACTTCCTTTCTCCAGGCAGTTTTAGGAGTGAAATGAAGTGCAGAGGTCAAAGCCTTTGTGGTGTGTAGCCGTGCAGTCAATAAGGATGTCAAAAAGAACAGCCCAGATTTTTCTGGAGGGGATGTGGAGGCTCCTCACTCCTTGTGCCGCCAGATCAGCTGAGCAGGACACTGAACTTGGGGGCATTTCCTCAGCCTCACTGTTATGGTCAGGCAAAAGTGCTGCAATTTAAACTTCTTGCAGCTTTTCTTCTGCTCCTGCTGGCAACTCTGCTTTTCTTCAGCAGGTCTGACAGCATGTTTTATTTTTTAGAAAAAAGAAAAAGTGGTGTTGTGGTCCCCTAGTAAAAGTCACTTTGCCCAATTTCCTGTTTATGCTGGAGCTGCAGCATCATGTGAGCACAGACAGTTGGAGATAGGCTGGCGACTGTTGCTGACCTCACACCACATGTTCAGTTAACAAGGTGAAACAGCAAAATTCGCTCTGTTTGTGTAAAGAATACTGAGAAAACTGCCAGTTCCAAGTAAAACAGAGGGAGAGGGACTCCAGATAGCCCGAGGCAGGGCGCAATCTCCAGGCAGTTTTTTCTGGTCTTTAACTGCTTTGCACATCTGTATTGACATTGTGCTTGCAAGTGACAAGAAAGGGGATTAGCCCTTACTCCTTTCCTTAGCAAAGCAGGTTTGGAGTCCTTCCATAAAAGCTATTAGTTCATCAAATTTGCTGAAAATTTGTCCAAACTTCAGTCCCTTTGGTATATACATTTTCCTATAGTTGTTTCCAAAAATGACTGAAGACTCCTGTGACTTAGCTACATTCAGTTATTCAGCAGATGTTTATATCCGGCGTTTGTATTTCAGAACTCTTGTTTCTTAAACAACCTGGCAGCAACCTATTTTTCATTAAAATCTCAAAGATCCATGCAGAGTCTTCCAAAAATCCTTTAAGACTCTGCAAGACTTTTGGGTTAATGCCATTCTAAGAAATGAAAATTTACCTCTCTTCAAGATTGTATCTTATTACTGAAGTTAGTATTAAAGAATTTATTGTGAACTAGTCAGAGGGATCTTAAGAGTTTCCAGACCATTTTACACAAGTACTTTTTATGTAGAAGTAGGAATTCCTGTCTGGCAACTTAAAGCTTCAGCAGCATTTTTTCCACTTACAGAAAACAAAGTTAATGGTTAAATCCAGGAAGACCTGTGTCAGCGTGTTAAGTTTCTCCTTTCTCTCTGTTTTCAACTTGTTTCTGTAAAAAGCCCAACCTGCATCCTGAGAAATCCAAATTTTGTTGTTTAGCTGACCAGAGGAGTGGCACCAGGCCAGACCAGCAGATCTCTGTCTGCCAACCTCTCCCACCTCACACAGCTAAAAAAGGGTTTCAGATGCAGAAGTGTCACTGCAGATTGGCTGAAGCCAAACACACAGATGGGAGTGCATCCCTGTGGGTGTGTGGAGGAGCAGGATTATCAGGAACACAGTGTGACTTCAGAGGCAGGTGTGTCCTGGGGCAGGTGAACAAATCCCAGCAGATGGAGGCTGTAACCATCATGTACCAGTTATCGAGTGCTCCAGCATTCAGAGGTGAAAAAAAGCCCTCCAGAAAGTTAAACTGCATTCAGGATGATAACAATGTCATTTTAAATGCTACATATAAACACGCTGTGAGGAAATATGGAACTAAAACTCTTGGCTAGGTGGGGAGGCTGTAAACATCCTCATGTAAAGAGTCCTGCCTGTAAGCCTTCACTGTCAGGGAGCTTAAATGCCTGCAGAACTGTAGCAGCAGTCAGAAGGTGTGGTTTGAGGGGCAGATTAAAGGAATTGCTGTTTCACATTTTGCACTTGGGAAGGAAAATTGTCCTGGAGGAGCAGAGGGCTCTGGGTGTGAGGAGGTCCTTGAAGGGCAATAATCCCTGCAGTGCTGTCTGCTCCTGGGAACTCTGCTCTGAGCTGTGACCTACTGCACACCCCACTAAAAGTGAAAAAGGAAGGCCAAACGAAACAGAGCGTGTGAGGATGCTCATGAGGGTGCTCATGGTGTGAGTCAAGTCCAGCCCTGGTGCCCCAGTGCTTTGGTAGCCCCTGCCTGGTGTCACAGGCTGCAGCCTGCAGGGTACAGCTGGGACAGGGCCCACCTGCCTGCCCAGGACAGGTCAGCTGGCCAAAATCAGCTTCCTTCCACCCCAGGGCTTTGTTCACCCATTGCAGCATCCTCCTGATGAGAGCTGCTGCTCCACTAGACGTGCTGGCAGCCCAGATGGAAGGTGGCTGTTCCCAGACCTGTGCAGATATCACCCCACAGCTGCCTTTCTTTTCCTTAGCCTGATTTTACATCACTTCTCCAGATCCCTTTGGGCACAGCTTTGCAGTGATGCTGAGTCACAGAAATTCCAGTTGTTTCCTGGAAGGGAGTGAGATCTTTACCATCTTGTTAGTCCCAATGAACCACAGCCAAGTGCAGCTGGGGAGTTATTTCATTTTTTTATTAATACCAACTGTGTCTTCCTGGCTCCCCACAGGTGCTGCCAGGCTTGTTGGATGGTCCCTTGGTGCTCCTGACAACCCCCCTTGGCCACCAGCCTCTCCTGGGAGGTGCAGCCCTCGGGGCTCCTGCCCTGGGGTGGCACTCAGCACTAATTTCATATTGATTGATCCTTGTACTTTCAGTAAATGAGCTCAGAGAGGCCTGCACATGTTTGCAGGGCAGCTGTTCACTAGGAAAGCTCCGAGCTCTCAGCACACTGCTGTCAGAATAGGAGGAGGAACAGAGGTGTGATGCCCTGGGCTGGCAGTGGGGGGGAGGACAGCTGATGGCCTGTTGCAGGGTGTCACTGTCAAACAAAGACATTTAAAATGGATTGCCATCCTGCCACCACTTCTGGGGGTGTTTTGCTGCTGTTGTTTCACAGGCAAGGCTTTGTCAGCCCAGTAGCCCGGGGACAGTGGTGAGCAGTGAGGTGTGTCAAGTGCTGGGGCCACGGTGAGGTCCTGCCTGCCCTGCAGCCCCCAGGACAGGACCCTGTGGAGCCATCTGACACATTCCAGCCCCTGGGTGAGGAGCTGAGGTGGCTTTCTGCTGTGGTGGTGTTTGTTGGAGCTGGGATCACTCTGTGAGCTTTTCCCCATGGCAGGATCCTGTGAGATAAGATATTCCATCAGCATCTTCCCCTGCAAACTGCAGGGACCCATGTGGGCGGCATGACCACAGCACCCACATCTCCTCTCTCTGGGGAGAGCTCCTTGGCACCCAGGAGCCATGGGGAGAGTGAGGAGGGCACAGCACTTCTGCTCCCCCTCAGCCCTGTGAGCAATTCCTACCTGCACCAGTGTGGGAAATGGATTTGTGGAGGATTCTCAAAGCCTGACTGAAAGCTCACACGGTTTTGTGCATCTATGTGCAAACTCTGAGATAAAGTGTGCTGACTTAGAAAGGCCATGGGATGGGACAGACATCGTTGAGAGAGAAATTGAACTAGAAACAAGTTTCAAGTGATGACTAGATATTTTGGAGAAATAGAACTGTGAAAGATGAATTGTAGCAAGACCCACGTGGGGTATTTTTAGATGATTGGCTTAGAAGCATTTACAGCGTTGTGTGGCAAAAGCTGATAGGCCAAGAAAGACTTATAATGGATTGTAATTAGGGAATAGTTTGGGTTCTGATTGTGATGGCATGAACTGTAATATCTGTACTGTCTCACTCTTCTCATGAGACTGAAAATGGAATAAAAGTCTTTAAAACACCTCTCAGGAGCCCCATCTCTAAGTCAGAAAAGGGTTTCTCTGACACATGAGGAGCAAAGGGATGCTGTGCCACCTTGCCAGTGTCCTCAGGGGAAGCCCCGCATCAAAATGACTGTGAGGAGCACAGTTCTCTACTGCTTTTATTGAGGGACAGGGCACATGGGTGAAATGATATTTCTTCATCCAAATGTCTGGCTCCTTTCTCCCTCCCCAAAATGAAATGGTTTCATTATTGATTTTGCCTTCAGAACTTACCTTATTTTCTGCAAGTATTTTAAGAACTTAAAATCCTCAAGTTTTTGAGTTTACTTTGACCCTCCATGCCCAAACAAACCCATTAGAGTAACAAAGAATCTTCATGTTTATTAAATAGTAGTGACTCATTCAAGGGCAGATGTTTGTTTATGTAAAGCCCCATAAATATTATGGACTAGGATTGTAGAGCAGGCAATGGGAATGTGTGTAGGTTAGCAGGCAACGTATGACTGGGGGATTTTTTTTTTCTACTTCTTTAAAATGTGTGTCATCTTTTCTTCACAAACCACAGATTCCTTTATGTAAAGAAACAGAAACAAAAGGACACCTCTCTGCTTCTACAGGATGTCCTCTGAGGTGCCTTCCTACAAAGCCCTCATTGCATTTAAAGTGCAGGAAATTTTCTGGCTGGTGTTTTTAGTCAATTAACATGGCTGTCTCACCTTGAAAGGAAGAAGGTGTTTCCCCTTGCACACCCATCACGTCTCCTCTGAGGTCTCGGGCTGACTTTCTTGAAACAAGGTTAATGTAGAGTCATTGTGAAAGCACCACGGTCAGAGGGTGGCAGATGGAAATCCATTGTCTGGGTGCCCTGAGCTCGTTGTGTGGTTGCCCTTTGCAGAGGATGAGCCAGACCATTTGTGCCAGTCTGTGTGGAAAGTTGTTCTGTATGGAAACATTGCTTAGCTCAGAGCTTTTTTTTTCCCCCAGAGATGAGCCCTAGCCTTGAGGAAGCAAAGGTGCAGTGGGCATGAGCTCATGAGTGGGCAGGAAAAAAGAGAGGGAGTTCCTTTCCAGCACAGTGGAGAATGTCCCTCAACTTCCAGGCACCCAGGCAAAGGGAGAAAAATTACTGCAAAAAATATCTTATTCTGTTCTCTAGATTAAATAGAATTACAAGCCTGTGGAGGCAGAGGAAGGGCCTAAGGGAGGAGTATCCCTCTCTGAAATTGAGTATTTATTGATTTTTCTTTCCCAGTCATAAACCATGAGTTTCAGCCTCTCACTGCTGAAGACATTTGTGAGAGCTGAGTGGAAAATAAGGGAGACAAAATCCAAGGGAAGCATTAAAGCAGAGAGTGATGGGCAGTGAGCTCATCTGCTCCCAGAGTGCTCCACAGGCACAAACTGGAAGGGACAAGCAGGCAGCCTCATCAGGGGGAGATTAATTACGCAGAGCTGATAGGTGCTGCAGACCAAGAGCCACAACTGAAGCAGCAAAACCATAACTCCCACTGCGGGACAGGCTGGGTGGTTGAAGAGGTTTTTTTCATCTGATTTCTGCCAGTGAGTAAATCAGGTATTAGAACCCAGCGCTGCAGGCTGCCAGGGTGTGAACCCCCCTGTGAGGGTCTCACAGTCTGAGGAGTGTGTGCTGCGTGGTGCTGGCCCTTGGCTCTGGAAAGAGAGGCACAAAGAACTCCCAAAAACGTCCTCTTGGAACACAAGGGTGTTTGCTGGGAGCTGGCCCTGACTCCTGCATGGATTCCTCCTGCAGGGACTGTGCTCTGCAGCCCTGACACCTCCTGCTCTGTGCAGGAACCTCTGTTAACATACATGGCCTTAGTGGGCTCAGAATCAGCTGCTCACAAACCTGACTACATATGAATTTTAACTTCCCCTTTTTGGGCTTTTTATAGGAAATGCTATGAAGTTCCGCTTAACTTTTTTTTCCACAGGAATATGTTCAAAAACTGTTCCTTTATGTTTAAAAAATGACAAGCTGTGAAAACTTGTCCCAAGTGCTGGCACTCCCCTGGGACTGTGATCCTGCAGCTCTGTTTGTTCTCCTGCCCCAAGGGTGGTGACTGAAGCTGTGGGCACACAGCGAGTGGCAGGAGGAGCACTGGGCACCCAGTCCTCCACCAGCTGTGGGAGAGAAACATGGTGGGATTTGCTGCTTCCCCCTCTCCCCAAAAGGGATTTTGTGGGATGAGAGCAATCCCAAATAGTCAGGTGTTTTGCAGTCATCCCCATCAGTGACCTCTCAGTCTGTTCTTTGAGTGCCAGAGGGTGGGGAGCAGCAGCACATGTCCTGTGCCAGGAGCAGGGCTGCAAGGCCACCAGGCAGGCAAGGACCCAGCACACAGCCACCCTTCCCCTTTGCTTCATTCTGTAAAATGATGATTATCCTCATGGGGGAGTTGTAAGCATTAATATAGCTGGTCAAGAATTCCACGTTTGCTGGTTTGAGGGTTGTTCTGTGCTTTGTTGTTAAAACCAGAATAAAAAAAAAAAAATCAAAACCCACAGGGCAAATTACATTTCAGGCCAATTTACCTCACTGAGCTTTGCATGTCCTCTAATAAATTATTTAGATCTCAAGTGCTGGATCTGTTGTACAAACAAATGAGAACATGGTCCTGAGGCAGAAGTTAAGTGATGAAGGTCCTTGGCTAAACCTTTTCAGCTTTCATTCTGCCTTGCTCACTAGCCAGCTGTTCTCCAGCTCAGGCAAGGTTTGCTCGTGGCTGTTTTGTCCGACGGTGCTGAGGTGGATCGAGTTCTCACACGTAGGAGCAGCCCTCTAAACCTCACACCCCTCACTCAGCAGAAGCACAGACGTCAGATTGTGGAAGGAGCAATCTCTTTCTTAGAAACCCGACTGAAATGGAAACAGAGCTCTTCCTCTTTCTTTCAAACGCGGCGCTGGAATTCCCGAAGTCAAAAATTCAGGAGCAAGACCAAAACACTGATGGCTTGTGTTACACAAAGGAATGTGCTGGCGGCCAACCAATGCTGCTGCAAATTCTTTCTTTCTTTTGGCATCGAACTGTTTCACTTACCAGGGGCAGATGGAAATTGTTCTAGATTGATGTTGGCTCTTGTCTGATGGTGGTTGTGTTTCTCTGATACAGTCTTCTCTCTAGTGCCCACAAAGCTTTGGAGGACATGTAAAACTTCTAATCATTCCTATCACTCCTTCATCAAGAAAAATAAATAATAATTTCAGGAGGCCCCAAAATAAATGGAACAGTTTGGATGTAATAGCCTGGATGCAAAATGAGTGTGATTTTTTAACTCAAACACAAGCTACCACCCAGATTTATATTGTTGTGACAAAGTCCTTGTGCAAAGGGTTCTTGGGTAAGATTCAGGTTGTGGCAGTGGTTGTTGAGATGTTTCTTTCAATGAACTTTTCACTCAGATGAAGGCAGGTAAAGCAGCCAGTGTCTGTGCAGTTGTTGGAGGTCCCTGGGCAGTGTGTGAGCCCCTGCACCTTTCCCAGGTTTCCATCACTTTGCTTTGGCTGCTCCCTGGCTGGTTTGGGCATGACATATTCAGCAGTTTTTATCGAGTTTGGCAAGGGTGAAGGTCCTAATGTCTGATTTTGGCTTTTCTCTGTGAGACAGAGATCAGGATGGATTTCTTCTGGGCCCTCAGAGTAGGTGTTGGTGACAGCTGTAATCAACACAGAGGTGCTTATACTGTTGATGAACAAAAACAGCTGCTGGGAAAAAAAAAAAAGAGGGGGAGAAAAGTATATTATTTTGTGCCTAGAAACAGGCATGTAGCTTTATAGAGTGATGCTGCATCTGATGCTGCCATACATTTAAGCCTGTATGAGACCCATACCTTCAGTCACAAGGGTCAGAAAACATCGGTGCCTGCCAGGTTTGCTTTAGGTTTACAGTGCCTGTGTAAATAATTGTCCTTATGTAAGATGATGAAGTTTTCTGTTTAATTTTTAGCGCTACAACTCCCTCAAGGGTTTGTTCTGGGCTTTCAGAAGTTAATTGGCAGCTCATTAACAGCTTTGTAGTAGCACTGAAAGCCGTAGGAGGGAAGCTGCACAGGGTATCTGGAGCCGTGGCCTATGCCCAGGCACTTGTTTCCAGGTAATTGCAGTTCTCGGTATTTTGGTTTTACAAAGAAAAATGTGTTCTCTCTTCTGTGGATGAGGTGGTGATGTGCTGGATCATTCTGATTGCATCATGTTGGCGGGGTGAGGGGAAGGGTGAATGTTCATCTTGACCTCCCAGGGACAACCCTCTGCCCGTTTTCCAATCTCCAGTGCATCAAATAAAAATCACAATTTAGCCAGTTTATCAAACCAACTATAAAACCTGATAGAAAACAAGCATGGAGCACAAGTCCCATGAGGAACAGCTAAAGGAGCTCAGGTTGTTCAGCCTGGAGAAGAGAAGGTTGCTGTGGTGGGTGTGTGAGGGGGTCTTTTCCAACCCTGCTAATATTGTGGGCTGGTAGCTGTGTTAGATTTGTGAGGGGTCTTTTCCAACCCAGATGCTGATGCTGTGGGCTGCTAGCAGTGATGGGTGTGTGAAGGGTGTTTTTCAGCCCTGATGCTGTGGGCTGTTTGCTGTGGTGGGTGTGTGAGGGGTCTTTTCCAACCCTGCTGACGATGCTGTGGGCTGGTTGCTGTAGGGTCTGGTTGCTGTGGGCTGTTTGGTGTGGTGGGTGTGTGAGGGGCCTTTCCCAGCTCTGATGCTGATGCTGTGGGCTGCTAGCTGTGATGGGTGTGTGAAGGGTGTTTTTCAGCCCTGATGCTGTGGGCTGTTTGCTGTGGTGGATGTGTGAGTGGTCTTTTCCAGCCCTGATGCTGATGCTGTGGGCTGTTTGCTGTGTTAGGTTTGTGAGGGGTCTTTCCCAGCCCTGCTAATGATCCTGTGGGCTGGTTGCTGTGTTGGATGTGTGAGGGGTCTTTTCCCACCCTGATGCTGATGCTGTGGGCTGTTCGCTCTGTTGGGTTTGTGAAGGGTCTTCTCTAATCCTGATGATGATGCTGTGGGCTGGTAGCTGTGGGGTAGGTGTGTGAGGGGTCTTTTCCAGCCCTGATCCTGTGATGGGTGTGTGAGGGGTCTTTTCCCACCCTGATGCTGATGCTGGGGGCTGTTTGCTGTGTTGGGTGTGTGAGGGTTGTTTTCCAGCCCTGCTGATGATGTGGTGGGTTTGTGAGGGGCCTTTCCCAGCCCTGCTGGTGCTGTTTGGGCTGGTTGCTGTGTTGGGTGCCTGTCACTAACGCCGTGTGCCCTTCACAGGCCTGGCGGAAGCGCTGGTTTGTGCTGCGCAGGGGCCGCATGAGCGGGAACCCCGACGTGCTGGAGTACTACAGGAACAGCCACGCCAAAAAACCCATCCGCACCATCGACCTCAACGAGTGCCAGGTGCTCAGGCACTCGGGGCACAACTTCATCAGGAAGGAGTTCCAGAATAACTTCGTCTTCATCGTCAGGACCACCTACCGCACCTTCTACCTGGTGGCCAAGACCGAGGAGGAGATGCAGGCCTGGGTGCACAACATCAGCCAGATCTGTAACTTTGGGCATCTGGAAGATGGCACAGGTAGGATCACATAACCTGGGAGGTTGGGGGAATGCCCCAGGGGTGGCAGGAGGTGTGGAGCTCACTGCCAGGCTGGGCTGGGCAGGTGGAAGAGTGTAGCCCTGCTTCATGCCTGACATGTCTCTTGTTTGCAGAAAATTCCCTGGGAAAGGAATTTCAGAAACCAAAACATGTAGGCATGAAGCAGGGCTGCAGAAGAGGGTTGTGGTTCCTGCAGCTCCATACAGCACTGAGATATTGCTAAACCCTGACCTCAGAGTTCTCAGAGACCTCACTGGGTGAAAATACTCACTGACTGCTTGGTCTCACTGATGGAGCTGCTGCTGGGTCTCCCTTTGGTAGAAATACTCACTGACTGCCTGGTCTCACTTTGATGAAGCAATTCCTGCTAGGGCAAACAGCAGGTCCTTAATAAGAAAAGGTGCTGTTTATGTGAAAAGCTGACTGTGTGTTATCTTCTGGGGCCATTCATTTCATTACATGTCCTGTATTTATTTAGTTTGGCTGAATGTAAGACACCTGTTCCAGGAAAGCATCCTGCAAAACTCCCATTTTCTCAGGCTTTGCTGGATGTGGAATGTGCACAGACTTGGATGTACATAAATCAATGACAGAAATACTAAGCTGCCTCAGTCTGTTAACAAGAGAAAATAAAGAAAAGGCAGAGGACAGGAGTGTTAGAAGTGTGTGTACAGACTTAAGAGATGGTCCTGCCAGTGAAGCATAAAGGCAGCTCTTCTGCCAGGCCCTATACCTGTATATTCTCAGCAGAGTGAATTTCTTGAAAAGCTGCCAAGAATTAACCACTCCGAGATGGATGTAGCCAGTAATTAAAGTGGGGACCTGTACCATCATTAACTTACCTTTTAAATGAGATAATCGGGCTCAGATAACAGCAATCTGTCTTTCCCTTGACAATTCCAAGGGGCAGATACAGCAGCAATTTGAGAGTTTCAGAGGAAGTGAGTCAGAGTGAAGCCTTTCAATGTGATAAAAGGCAGTGCAGGAGGAGAAAAGGGGGGACACGAGCCCTGGGGCAGTGATGTGTTTGGGGTTATGGTAGGGTGGCCTGGCACTTTGTCCTTCCGTGGTCCTTGTGCTGCTGCACTCAGAGTGCTGCTGGTGTCTGCAGGGGCTGCATGGCCACACCATTAGCAAGCAATTTGATAGGAAAGAAAAGACTCTGATATGAGAGAGGTTTTATTTTAATCTCTCATAGTTCCTGGCATTGCTTAGCTGCCTTTTGAGTAGCGTCTTCTGAGGGAAATGGGAGTGGCAAGAACACTGCAGTGGTCCTGTTACAAATGTGATGTCTGTTCTTTTCCCATTCACTTCAGAAACCACCATGAAAACTTGCTGACAGATTTTGTGTCACTACAAGCTGCCCATGAATACAAATTTCAAAGCAGGGCTGGTAGGGGATTGGAGTCTGCTGCCCTTGGGAGCTTGGATGGAATTAGGGATATTCAGTAACCACCTTCCTACTGTTCTGCCCTTGTTGGTGCTGAGTCGTTGCTCTTGGATCGTTATTTCTGCTGCAGGATTATTTTAGACACAGTTTTACCAATTACTCTGAAATTAAGGTAAACCCTTCTATGCAAAAGAGAAAAGAGAAAAACAATTTTTGTCTGTCAGTTGTGTAGGCAGCCTTCTCCTGGCACTGTGTGAGGATGTTCATGGGGGATGATCTGTGGCAGTGGCTGTCCCAGACAGATGCATTTATACTGGGAAATGCTGGTGCAGTGCTCTATTGCCTGTGAGCCTTGCACATGGACAATGATCAGAGTATTCATTACACGTTGGTGTTTCTCTCCCAGCAGAGATTGCCAGTGTGGGCACTGATGGCTGAGAAATGACAGCACTTGGAAAATGTCAGCTGGGAAGGCTGACACTGCTTTCCAAGGCAGACGTTACCCCCCCCTCCCCCAAGAAGTTCAGCAGTGCTGAGCATTTGCCTTGGTTCAGTGCAAAGTCTGGCACCTGAACTTGCAGCCCTCATCAAGGATGGTGTGAGCTAAGCCTCCAGACATCTCACTGTGTCTCTAATGCCAAATAGGTCCTAAGAGCTTCTATTTATCCTGCCAGTGAGCTCAGGTCTGGGGTGTATCCAGGTCAGGCTGCCAAGCACATCCAGATCCTCTGATTTAAATCTCCACAAGTTGCCCATCACATTTCAAGCAGTTGCTGATTGCTTCAGCTTTTCAGGATCTCCTAAATTCTCTGAGAGCCTGTAGGTTTAAACAAATTGCCCTTAAAAATTAACATTAGAAGAGAAAAGCCCTATTAAATGCCACACGTTTTTTTAACTTGAATGCTGCTGTTTTAAAAAAACACTAGTCCCTGCTGAGTGAGTCATATCACTCCTAATCTGTGCACGGCTGAAAACTCGCTGTGACTGAGGCCAAAACACAATCTGCTGCTTTCTCTGCTTAGTGGCCAGTGTGGCCACAGCTTTATGCAGTGACTCAGCTTTAAGCCCTGTCCTGTTGTCCCCAGTTTGTCCCTTCCAGCAGCCAAGGAGCTGGGTGGACAGGCAGGTCCCCACGCCAGAGGTGTTGGCAGCCAGATGTACAGCAATGAAAGCTCCTGTGAGCACAGCTCTGTGGTCAACAAGAGAGGAGACAGCTGAGAGGCAGAGATGACACAGCAGCTCCAGGCAGATGTCAGGAAGCACCTGGGAGGGCTGTCAGGAAGGACCTGCCAGCAGCACTCACACTCTGCTGCCACCAGAAAGTGTCACTGGCCGTGCTGGAGATGACAGGGGAGCTGGCACCTTTGGGGAGTCAGCTGGGGGAGAGAGGAAGAGGCCTTGCTCCTGGTTTTCCTACCCTATCTAGGCAAAATCCTGCTTCCATCTTTGGTGAAATGTCCCAATAGAGCCATCATTGCCCAGCCCTGTGGGATCCATGGCCATGGAGGGCATTGAGAGGATGCTTGGCCTGAGTGTCTGGGGCAGGGCTGATGCCTTGGGAAGGCTGGTCTGGAACAGACTGGACAGGGCTAGAGAATAAAGTAGATATTTATTGAAAGGCCTTTAGGGTACACCTTGGGCAGGACAAGAGCCTGGCCAGGGCTACA
>JBBMKD010000194.1:10982486-11010183 GCA_037834095.1 Argya squamiceps
GCTTTGGTTAAGACAGAAATGATCTTTCTAGTATAGATATTAGACATTGGCACAAAATAGTAAATAATGGACACGTGGTTATCTGTGTAAGAGCAAAGCCAGGCCCCAGGGGCGGGCAGTGGCCTCGTGTCCCAGCCCTGCCCGGACCTCGGCTGGGTGCTGAGAGAATTCTGAGAGATCAAATAATAAACAACACCAGAAACCTGAAAACAAGGCCTGGGAGACTCAGGGCTTTTAGAGGGCCAAGGACTTTTAACAACCTGAATCTCAGGTGAGAAACCCAACCTGAGAGCTCCTGGCTGTGCATCAATGGAGCTGTTTCTGTCTCCCTGTGCCCTCAGCCGTGCCGGTTCTCCCCGCTGTGCGCGGCCGCCGACGGCGCCGAGGACAGCTACGTGCCCATGCGCCCCAGCACCTCTCCCTCGGACTGCTCCCCTGATGGATACATCCCCATGAGCCCTGCCTCAGCCACCTTCACCTTCCCCGTGGTCAGCACGGAGAAACTCACCAGCCCTCTGCCCGAGCTTCCCTCTGACGTGGAGCCCCCTCCAGTGAACCGGGACCTCAAGCCTCGGAGGAAGTGTAAGCCCAGAGCTAAAGTGCAAAGCCTGGGGGGTTCTGGTGGTGGGGATGTGGGTGACCTCCTTTGGGGGTGTCCTTGGCATGTCTTAAATCAATTCCCTCTCTATAGGAGGGGTTGAAATGCTGTGTGAGTGAGTTACAGCCTAAGATGTGCTTGCAGGGTGGTTTGTGAGTGGAGGATCTCCTTTGGTAGTGTCTGTGCACATCGTAAAGTAATTCCTGCTCTGGAGGAGGGTTTGAAATGCTGTGTGAATGACTTACGGCCTAGGATGTGCTTGCAGGGTGGTTTGTGAGTGGAGGATCTCCTTTGGTAGTGTCCGTGCACGTCTTAAAGTAATTCCTGCTCTGGAGGAGGGTTTGAAATGCTGTGTGAATGACTTACCGCCTAGGATGTGCTTGCAGGGTGGTTTGTGAGTGGTTGCAGAGCCACAGGGTTACTCAGAAATTGGTTCAGGCAGTGCTGCTGTAAAGTGGACACAGACATTTGGACCACTGCCATGAAGAAAAGCATATTCTTTATAAAAGGATTTTGAGAATTGTGGGTACATGTACATTGAGTGGTGACAGGAATGATCCTGATCCCCATGTACAGGACATTTTTGTTTACAACAGAATCCAAAACCTGTAACCTGTAGGCTGCACCAACCTCTCCAAGGCAGCATATCCTGACCATATTTGGAGCAAGTGTGTGTATCTTGTGCAGCATTTGGTCTCTTCATGCCCACTATATTTATTCTGTTATTTTAGGGTGACTGGGGGACTTTGCTTCCCAGCACTGACCTAAGAGGTCATTTGTTACTGATTTGTTAACTGATTCCTGTCTTGCTTATGCACTGTGAAATACTCAGTTTCATTCTGTTAATACAAAACTGCATTTTCCTGAGCAGTCTGCACTTTCCATTGAGAACACAGTTCCTTTTGTGTTTACCTGCAGCACGACCACCTCCTCTGGACCTGAGGAACCTCTCCACAATCCGGGAGCACGCTGCTGTGACCAGGATGTGGACTGTGCCTTAGTAAGTCACCCAGAAACCTGCCATTCCAATCCTCTCAGCATCAGCATGAGTTTTAAACAGAGTTAAAAATCACTTATCCTATCCTACAAGAAATATTTCTGGCGAAGTCCACACAAACAAAAAGTCCCCCAAGGTTCCTTTCAGTATCCCCCAGGTTTTTGCTGTCTCTAAAATGCAGAGCTCACAGTGGGCAGCTCCAGAGAATTCAGCATTGTGATTTGAAGGTTCCTTTTAAACGGCCTGGAGCTGCTCTGCACTGTGGTGTGGCTGCTGTGAGGGCTAAAACCTTGACTTGCCTAAACTGTGATAGAGCCGTTTTTGCTCCTGAAAATTAATATAGCAAAGGAGAATCAGATCAGACAAAGATCTACCTGAAGTGTAGACTGGGTGTAGAATTCTGCACTGCCACACAGCAATCCAGGCTTGAACTTTCAGCATGGCCTTTTGTCACTAGAAATCAGTTGTTGGTAAAACAAATGCTTTTGATCCCAAAGCCCAGGTAGTATGAGCAGATGATACTGTTGGGCTCCCAGGGCACGAGAAGACTCATCTTCAGGGAACTTGTGAGCAGGGGAGGACTACAGCCTGCTGGCTGGGGGGGTCTTGGCACAAAAAAAAAGTCAGCTTTGCTGAAGTGTGCATGCAAAAGCCAGAAATTCCCATCAGCCTTCTCTGCACACCCCAGGCACTCCAGAAAATGTTTAGAAAATGTCCAGAAAACCCCAGAAAATGTGGGGTTTTGCTGGCATGAGTGCCAGCCAGGGCATTTCCACTCCCCCATTTCAGGCTGTCAGGTGAAGGGCAAAAAAGACACAGGATGAGCAGTTTCTCAGCTGCAGAGCCCTCTCTCACACCCACTCCAAGGCTGGTAGAGCCCCTTGGTGCTGCCTGTTAGGGAGAGGCACTACCCTACCTCCCCAGCACCCCTGCCAGAGCACTTGGGTTAATCAGTGCTGACACAGGGCAGAGTCCTGAGGGACAACGAGCTTGGGGTGAGTTTGCATGTTTTACACTAACCAAAATCAAAAAAAAGTTATGCCTGAAACCAATACAGCAAAAGGAATTGTGCTGTTCATGCTGCACAGAGAGGCCATCTAATTTCCTATTAACCAAGCCCATTGTGCTTGCCTGTGGTGATTTATCCACCATGCACCTCTGAGGGTCGTGTTGATGTGATAGATTTCCTTGTGCAGGGGCTGAGTCACAGCCACCTCCACAGCACAGGGGGCAGGTGTTGACACTGTGTGCAAAGCCAGACCAAGCTCCTCAGCGTGTGCCTCCAGCAGCTGATTAATTCACATCAGTCTCCAAAATGTGGATACCTGCCCCCATTATTGCCCAAATGAATGATGGCTCTGTGCCCCCTGATAGAGAATTGCTTCAATGTTTTACACTTTCTGTCATGCCAGATAGAAAACTTTCATAAATCCCAGAGGATTTATGAAAAAAATCAACAATCAGTCAGCAATATAGCACGCTATTTCTAGAGCTAAGGAGTGGCTTTGGACATCCTCCCCATAAAGGCCACAGACTTAGTGTGAGTTTATTCACCATATGGACTGTTTGAGGCTTTGGCTTCATTTCAGTGCATCTGTAAGATGCTTCTTTAACCTCTCCTGTGTTTTCCTTCACAGCAATCGAATGAGCTTTATCTCACCAGAAAGAGACGGTATTAATTCAGCCAGAATATTTGCCAATTCAGTTTCCGGGGAAGAGGAAGAAAGTTACATTCATATGGTAATGTCATTTTCACACAGCCATCCTTTGCTTTATCCTGCTCTGTCACATTGATGGAGAATGCAGAAGTTTGTTTTCTAAGGGGAAAAAAAAACGTTGAGGAGGTTTGTCCTTTGCCTTCTGGTTTGTTTTTCCTTTTTTCAAATGGTTGAGATGGTTTTGAAGCCAAGACACTGGGCCCAATTTACAGAGAGATAAGGGAAGCCCTTTTCCTGCTCTGCAGGACTCAGCTGTTCGCCCACGAATGTTGCTGAGCAGTTCCAAGAGATCACAGGGATCAGCCATATTTACATGAGAACTCACTAAGACAAAGGAAAATTAAATCTTTTCACCTTCTAAAAAGTGTGCCTTGCAGAATCTCCTAGGAAATAACAGCAAGCTGTTAGTGCACTTCCTAAAGAAACACACCAAATATTGTGCAGAAACAGAACTCCCATTAAAGTCTCATTGCTTCTGCTTTGGCTGGTGGCACTAACCCCACTTCCCATCCCACGAAAGAAGAACATCTGGCTTTGTGGCTTCCTTTTTTTCATTTACTCTTTAGCCATATCTTGCAAAAGGTCAGAATCTCATTTTACTTTGAATTTTAGGTGGAAATGGATCTCAGATCCATTAATCTGAGCCAATGTCTACAGGTCTGCTCCATAGCCAAGGCCCAATACCAATAGCTATAAAAATATATTGCAAAACAGACCACAGTCTACATAAAACCATAGTTCAAATTTTAACCCACATCTCTACCAGACTGAAATCTGCTCGAGAGGGCAGTTCCAGTTGTAACCATTCCCCATTTGATTTTTCTAGCCTGGGAAAAACCTTTCATATGTTTGTGGTTATCTGGTATTTTATGAGAATAATTTTCAGTTTCTAGATTTGAACTGAATTTTCACAATCCCTTCAAATTCATTGCATGGTGATGATGTTTAAGTGGGCATCCCTGAAAACCAAACCTGAGCATTCCAAGGGCTTGGATTGAGAAGCTGAAGAAGTCCTTGGTAAAACTAAGTGTAAATCAGCCTGTTTCGTTTGTTTTGCCAGAATTATCAGAAGAAAAAGAGACTCATGGTTTCTTTATGCCATCCCACAATTATCAGTGTTATTTGGTCAGTAACCAAATGCCCCCTTGGCACAGAATATTTTGTGGGCCCTGACTGTTCTCATTCCCATTCTGCCAGGCAAATCTCCCAACTCACACTTGTGATCCTGTTTCCTTCTAGGATCATGTTTTTAGAGCATTAAAAGTTTTTCTTCTTTCCTGACAGGACCACAGACAGGCCACATCTCCATACAGTGGTGCTTTCCCATGGACAAGGAAATCTAACCTTGATTACTTAGCACTGGATTTTAACTCTGCTTCCCCATCCCCTGTGCAGAAGGTATGAGCCATCTGAAAATCCTCCTGTCCTTTTGTCTGCTGGGAGGAAATCTAGTCTTTGCTAGGTGCCCCACGTGCCATGATGAAGGCAGGGGTGTGTCCAGCTGGCTGGATTTGTGTCAGGCTCAGGATTGATGTGATAAAAGCATGCTGAGGTTGTGACAGGGTGTCCGTAGTGAGACTCACAGGGATGCTGCTCACAGCAGCTCAGCACAGGGGGTGAGACTGCACTGGGAAGTGCAGCCACGAGGGCTGCTGGGTTGATGCCTGCAGGATCTCTGCATGCTCCTTCATTTCCATCCAGTCTCCACAAAGCCTTTCCTGCCAGTTTTCCCCCAAATCTCTTTGCAATAACAAGTTTGCAGCCCGTGATAAATTCACGGGGGTAAAAGTGAACCATCTCTTACAATCTGGCAAAATGTGCATCTTTATTCTTGCATCACCAAAACCATTTCAATTTCCTTTGCAATGCTGAGAAAATACATTCCTTGTTCCAAAGAACTTCTAACCTGCCTGGGTGGTGGGTAGGTACCACTGCAAAGCAATGAACTGTTGTCACTTTGGATCATTTTATGTCCTGTGTGTCATTTTCCCCATCAGCCAATACTCCCAGATGCAAAAGACTCATCTGGGATACCAAGCTTTGGTATTTAAGCCCTCCCTGTATCTAAAATCAGTTTAGATTTTAGATCAGGATCACTCAGATGAGGAGAGAATGATTATCTGCATGGGAATAGCCAGTACAGCACGTTTCCCTGGCTTGCTGTGCTGGGCTGAGTGACAGGGTGACAGATGGATAATTACAGCCAAAGCAGCCTGTAAAGCAATGCTTTTGTCAGCTGATGTCACTGTGGGCTTCAAGGTGAAGGGAAGCAATCAAGGAAGGAGGGAAAGGGAAAACAGAAAATCAAGCTTAAGTTTTCACTAGCACCCCTTTTCAACCTGAAAATTAAAACATTGTTTTCTTTCCTCTCTGTCCCGTAGAAACCTTTTCTGTCTGAGGAACAGAGAGTGGACTATGTCCAGGTAGATGAACAGAAGACTCAAGCTTTACAGAACACTAAGCAGGAATGGACAGATGAAAGACAATCAAAAGTGTAAAGAAGATTTGGGATCTGGAGGGTTTTTTTTTTTGCACTGGAACCACAATGTTAATGAAGCAGCTATCACAGCACAGCTCCAAGGCAAAGAGAGCTGTAAGATGCTTACAGTCTGTGGAGGCATTTTTACTGGAAACCTCTGATTTCAGCTGGAAGAAGGATGTTGTGTGAGTGAGTGGTTCACTGATGACTAAAGTAATGCATTAGCCTTTTTCCTGCCCTTACCAGTTATGCTACATGGTACCACTTCCTGGCATGATTCTGCAACGAGTCATACCCTTAACGTTAACACATCCACTACAAGTTGTATTAATCTAGTTCGTCCTGCCTTCTCCTTCTGTTGCATAATTCCTAGTTGCTAAAGCTATTTTTTGATATTCCTACAAATGCTGCAGGTGCTCGGAGTGCTTTTATGGCAGCAGGCATCTGACAGGTTTTGGTGACTAATCAACTAAGGGCTAAAATACTGAAACAATAAAAAGAACTTTTTGAATATATAGTGCTTAAGCAAAGAGAATTTTGAAAAATACTTTCCCCCCCCGGGTTTAGAAGTTCTGGCTGTAAGCTGATGCTGTCAGAACTCAAAACAGGACTTCATACCCATGCAACTGGAATGCATGGGCTCTGACCCTCTGGATGAAGGTCATGGTGTTCAGCTTCTTCCCTCCACTGTGGCTCATACTTGTCACTTTTCTGTCTGATTCCTACTGATGTTTTCTCCCCTGTCTTGGGAAGTGTCTTTGGCACAGCACAGCTGCTCTCCTGGTAGGAGGCTGCAGCCACACAGCTCTTGGCTGGCCACAAGAAACAGCAAGGGAAGCTGTGAGCCTGTTTCTGCAAGCCTGGAGAGAGCTGGCAAAGGATCAAGACTGCTTTCATCTGCAGGGCAGGAGAAATGCCATTGGAATTGCTGGTAGCAGTCGTCAACCCGATTGTTTCACTAGCCCCACCCCAAAGGAGAAAAGCATTAGGAAGTGCAGCGTGCTCTGAGCCTGCCAAAACAGGACAACAATGTGCTCCCGCAGCGTGGGGACCTCTGGGCTCAGGAAACTCATCTACCTTGGGACTGGTTACCGGCACTATCTCAGGATAACATGTGTGTACAGTTTATAAAATGTTTCACTTGAAACGCTTGGCTGCCGTCGTTATTTCACACAGCCAGACTGGTGGGAGCAGTGAGGGACCCACACTGGGTTTGGGCTCACAGGCTTTGCTCTTCTAGGTGAGTCCCAGTAGCCATGAGAGGTCTGATCCTGTCAACACAGACACACAGACAGACAGACAGATTTCTCCTCTGACAGTGCCAACTCGCTGGTCTCCCTTCCTGTGCCTGTTGTTACCACCTTGCATTGCTGTAACCCATCCTAAAAACTCTGACCTACCAAACAGAGGTCACAGAAATGTCACTGCAGGAACCATTTCAAGGCATTTCAAGGCTCCTGCTCATCCTCCTCCCTACAGCCCGTGTGCTGCCATCGTTCAGGCACTCTGGGAGGGGGACAGGCAGCAGAGCTAACACAAACACACTTTTCCTCCTACCTCAAGAGAGCTGAAGGGCTTGCAAGTGTCAGTGGTTTTTTAGCCCAGCCCCTGGGGATCTGTGGTGACCAGGATCTCACTGGGTTACCCTGCAAGAGCGAGGTTCACCAGCACCTTCACTGGCTGGGGCAAACTGGGCATGAAATGTCCCAGGCTAGAGCTGCTTGGGAAAACCAGGGTTAGTCCTGCAGATTGCTGCCCTGCTGTCCCCTCCTGCTCTGCTCCTCCCCACCAAAGCTCTCCAATGAAAGTTGATGGTCACAATAATATTGAAAATAATTCCGACTTTTCCATATATACCTTTGTCTGGTGTGAAATTTAGTTTGTTAAAACCCAGCTGTTTTGCCCTCCAACTGATTTAGCAGAGTTGTGAGCACCCGTGCCCTGGGAGTGATCCTGTGACAGGGGCAGGGCATTTGGGGAGAGGCATTGGAGATCTGGACCTGCACAGAGGTGTCAGAGAACCATGGAAGGGCCACGAGACCTTTGCCTTTTGGCTCAAAAGAATTGCCTTTCTTTCAAAGTGTGAAATTTGTTATAACACAGGTGTTATTCTGTGTTGCTGAAAGCTCTTGGTATGCTCTGATGTACTGAAAGGGCTGAAAGACCAGCTAAAAGGTGTTTTAAATTACAGACAACCTCCACAAAGGGTGAGTGAAGTTACAGTTCTGCTGCTGCAGATCCCGGATTGCAGATCAGAACCACACAGAGATCAGCTCGTGTTTGACTGCAGTGTTTCCTTTCACGCTGTCAGAAAATCTTCTGAAGTGGAAAAAACACCAAGTTATTGGAGGCAACTGACTCACTTGTTGTTATAGTTTATTGTAAAAATATTTAAATTTCAACAAACCTGGCTAAGGGATCATTCAGAAGTTTAAAGAAGAAAGAGCTGTATCTGGATTTTTACTGCCCTAAAAGGACATAAGCATTTAGCTTGACAGGGACTGTCCTCAGATCAGAATGGCCCCTTTCAACTTCCCGTGTCCCCTGCTTGCCCTCACCACACTCTTATCTTGATCAAATGCTGCTCACTGTTTTCTAACTTTCACTTTTAACTAAGAGCTAAGTTTGAGGGTTTAATGCAATTTTTCATGTAACCTCTGTTTCCACCTGCTGCTCCAGGGCCCGTGACATACATTCTTGTGCAGGTACAACACATGAAACAGGAGCAATTTAAAAAATACTGGGGAAAAAACAATTAAAAGTAGAACAGTCCTTCTCAAAGGCTTTTTTTTTTTCTTTTGTTTTGGTCAAATTCAACTTGAAAAAGGGTAAAGAGGAGGAGGATGGTGGGAGGATGGCAAAGGGCAAACCTGCTGTGGCCACCTCACCCGTAAGGATTTGGGTGTGAAGGGAACTGCAGCAGCCACGACTGACAAACCTGTGGGCCAGAACCCAACTGGTGGGAGTGGAGGAGTGTTACAGAACAAAAAGGAGTCACTGTACAGTTAAATCTGTTCTTAAATCCTAATCCCTTGGCCAAGGAGGAGAGAAAACCTGAAAACTGAGCCAGGTTTTCTGAAAATACAGCCCAGGCCAGAGCCCTTGGGGCCAGCCAGGCACACTCCTGCTGGTGTCCTCTTTTTGCCATGGGTTATTTGCATGTGTTTTCTTCAAAAGAGTGGTGAGAGCTGATGCAGAGAGAGGCTCTGCACCTAAAATGAGCACACAGTGGCCAGTGGTCCCTTGGCAAACTCTGCTGAGGGAGTTGGCACTGCCCAGCCCAGGTGTTGTACTGCCTTCTCCAGCACTGCTGGGGCTCTCACTCAAAATGGGGAGAGTGCCAAATGAGCACAACAGTTTTGGTTTAATTGGAATTGTCACCCTGGATGAAGCTTGGTTGCAGGAAGAGGTGGAAAACAACCAGCTCAGTGGTTTGAGTCCTGTGGTGGTTTTTGGGGCCATCAGCTGGATGTGTTTAATATGGCCTTACTGTCTCCTTCAACGACCCCACATCTGACCAAGGCCTGGCAGGTCCACAACTCATTTACTTTTTGGACTAAACTACATTTTAATTTATGGCAGGAGGCAGCATTAATTTCCTGACTGGCAGAAAGGGAGACTTGACCTGAGAAATGCCAGCAGCCATATAAGTGCAGCGAGGTGTTTGCAGCCAGCTTGCCGTGCCAGTGGTAGCACCTGCTCTCTTCATTGTCACTAACCCCATCCTAGATGCAGATTTTGGAGTTGCATTCAGCTGCAGGGATTCAGAAGTTTAGTAACTCAAAGACCACCAGATGCTGTGATGAGAATGAAGCACAGGGCAATGCCTTCCCTTTGTCCCCCCCCGCCCAGTTCTGCAAAACTCTCAGGTTTAAAAAAAAAAAAAAAATAGCCACCAAAATAGCAGACATCTGCCATGTCAAAGCCAGGATATTGTTTTTGTTCTCAAATAAAAATAATCTTTTTCTTGTGCAAAGGAAGCATTATACTTTTTTTTTTTTATTTGTAAATCTGTGGGGAAGCATTAAAGTCATCTCTGTTACGAAGGGACAAGTCGTTGCTAGAGGGAAGGGGCTCACCTCCCTCATGTTTCATTGTAATGTTTGGTGTATATATTTGCACATTAAACTGTACCTTTTTTTCTAATAAATTAATATAAAAGGTAGCTGTGAGCTTTAATTATTTTGATAAGTGAAGGTGCTCATGGGATAAGCTCCCACATTCTTCATTTCATGCTTTTTTCCATTTTTTAATTCTCTTATTAGGCAGTGACTTGTTCACATAAAATACTTGGATCCAAATTCAAACAAGTTTGCAAACAAATGTCATAGGCCTGTGTATCAGGGAGATTATCTGCAGGATAACAAAGAACTCTGGAGTTGTGACTTGGGCTCATGTCTGTGTCCCCCTGGGCCAGGGTGAGCTGCAGCCCCCCAGTCCCAACTGCTGCTGCCACAGCCAAGGGGCAGAAGTGGCCACAACTCCTGACCCACCAAGCACAGATTTATTCAGCACATGCTCCAGGCTTGGACACAAAGACTAGTTGTTATTTAACCTGGTTAAATTAATGGTTAATTGCTGAGGAGTGGAGTTGCTGGTAAGATAATTCCCACATGGAGCAAGGTAGGGCTGTGGGATCCTTTCAGTGTGCACATCTGGGGATGTGGAGGATGAGACAGGGCAGTCCCTGGGAGCAGGGCTGAGCAAGCCTTGCTGCTAACAAGCCAAAGTTTGGAAATAGTTTATTGCCTCAGGCTAGTGCCACTTTTGGATCTGAATGCTTTGTAACGCTGGCATTTGTAATGCTTTGTAAGCCAGGGTGGTGGATGGAGGGAGGTGTAGAGCTCAGAGAGCCACTGGTGGAAACTTGGCTGCACAGCTCAAGACACACAGACACGTGTGGCTCAGATAAGCCTTTCCTGCAGCCTTGATAGGAGGGAACTCGGTGACATTCTGTGCTTGGTCTTCGAGGGAGGGCAGGTCAGACAAGTAACAGGTCAGATAAAGGCTGACTGCCCCGTTCACAGCTCTGCCGTGTCCTCTGCCCAGCAGAGCAGAGCCCTTTCATCACAGAGCACTTCCCAGAAAACAGACCTCCCTCAACTGCACCTCCTCCCAGAGCCTCGGGGGGAAAAACTGCATCAAAGCCACCATCAGCCCTGCCACCATGGAGTGAGCCAAAATTCTCAAACTTCTCACACCTCTGTGCAAAGTACTTTAGTGATTAGATGACAATAATAATAATAGCAATAATAATGTGAAAAAACTGTCAGCAAAGTGTCTGGATATGTAAGCACCTGGCTCTATAAGAGGCTGGCCCCTCTAGTTACATCTGCAATTTCAAACCACATCAAATACTTCCCTGAAGCAAAAAGCCACAGAGCAGCCAGCCAGGTAGCAAAACCAGGTCATCTTCATGGGGTATGAAAAGCAAACCTCTCCAAAAAGGCAGCAATTCCCTCTCAGAGAATCATAGAATATACCTTGAGTTGGAAGAGACCCACAATAAACACTGAAGTCCAACTCCAGGTCCTGCACAGCCCCAAGGATCACATTGTCCAAACTCTCCTGAGCTCTGGCAGGCTGAACTGAGCCCTAGAAAAAGGCTCTGGCAACCTTTTTCTAATTTCCAACCTTTCAGCCCAGGGGGTTTTTTTGTCTCTTCAGCTCTTTTGGTTAAAGTGCAATTGCTTTGGTCTTTTTTAGCTGGAGCTGCTCAGGAGAGCATCTGCCTTAGAAAGAAACATTCCTTCTGTATCAACTCAAGGCCACAGTGGTGATACCTCATTTCTCTCCAGGAGATCTCGAAGAGTTTTGGCAACGGAGCCGTACTTTAACCCAATTTTTCATGTAGGCTTTGCAGGACAGTGACTCCCCCCAGGCCAGTGGCAGCAGCAGAAACAACACTGAATTTGTGGGGTCTTGGTCCTGCACTTTTGCTAGCAACTTATGCAGGCTTCACACTGTGTTTTGACAGGTCTTGAGATCTGCATTTCCCCATCAAACGGCGTCTAAAGCTCCTCTTGCAGTCGTTTAGGGCAGGGAGTGCAGAGGGACTGGGCTGTGGGGTTATACATATTTATGGAGCACTCTGGGAGCCAGGGGTACCACATCCAGCACAAACAGAGGAGGCACTGGCAGAGGCTCAGCCCATTCCCACCCGGGGAGCTGATCCCCGGCCCTGTTGTGATGCAGGAACGAGCAGGGAGTGACCCAACCCTTCACTCACTGTCCTGTTTTGTTCTACTTTGATTTGCCTTTCACATCCGACTTTAGCATAAGCTCATTGTTAAACAGCCCCAACATCCTGCTCTGACAGCTTTCAGATCTTGGCGTTTCACATCTTGCACCACTGTGGAAGAGCCTGAAAAGCCCTTGCTCTCTGGTGGGCTCACACTGGGGGCTTTAAAGCTGGGAGCAGTTTGAGGGGGTGTTTTCATTGCATGTGTTTGTGGTGGTTGTTGCAGTTCAGTTTGTGCTTTCATTGAGAAATGCTCCGTTATTTATCCAGGAGCTCAGACTTCTTGGAATTGCCTCTGACTGTGCTGCTATCTTCAGGTGGCTGGGTTTGCTACTGCTGCCATCATTTCTTAGCATCCTGCCCCACAGGAGCAGCACGGGGGAGACCTGCTCTGTATTTTCCCCCAGAAGGGAAAAATCCACAGATCCCTCCCATTCTGCCACCTTCTCCAGGAGACTGTCACTCTGCCAGCATTTGGTTTTCCCTGGGAAGGCACAGAATGTTTTGTAGAGTTACACAACAACAAAAAGGGCAAGACATCAAATAGAGGCAGCACTGGCAGGTGTCTGCAAGCACTTGAGGAGCTGCCAGAAGGCAAACAGAGCTTCTTCCTTTAAATTTCCAGATCAAAATTCAGAACAAGCTTTAAGTGCAACCTCTTATACAGCCTGAAAGTGAGAATTCCTCTACAGAACGGCACGGAGGATTGAGCAACACAGGGATTGGTAAAACCCCTGAGGTCCCCATAACTCTTCCATGTCTCTGTTTAGCATTATTGTGCCTTTCAGGAAGCAGCCAGGCTTATCAGAAAAAGTTTCCAGGAGTCTAGTGGGGCTTGGGTGTCCCCACCACAGTGACATCCCTGTTCACAGCCCCAGTTTGAGGCTCTGAGCTGTTCCCCCTCAAACCTGACCTGTGAGATCCCTGTCCACAGCCCCAGTTTGAGGCACAGAGCTGTTCCCCTTTATATCTCAGCTGTGAGATCCCTGTCCACAGCCCCAGTTTGAAGCACTGAGCTGTTCAAACAGCTCCCTTCAAACCTGAACTGGAGATCCCTGTCCACAGCCCCAGTTTGAGGCTCTGAGCTGTTCCCCTTTATATCTCAGCTGTGAGATCCCTGTCCACAGCCCCAGTTTGAGGCACAGAACTGCTTCCCTTCATATCTGAGCTGTGAGATCCCTGTCCACAACCCCAGTTTGAAGCACTGAGCTGTTCAAACAGCTCCCTTCAAGCCTGCCCTGCCTTAGGACATCCCCAGCAGGGTCTGGCTACCCTGACACAGCTGTGCCCAGCTGCAGCAGCCCCAGGAGGGCTGCAGGGACACACTGACCCTCTCCTGCCTCCTGCTGCTGCTGCTTCTCCTGCCAAGCAACCTCACATCCACAGGGCTGTGCCTTGGGGACCCAAAAATCCACAGGCTCAGAGATTTGCCCTTGGCCACAGCAGCAGGTGATTCAGTCACATCTTAGAGTATGTTCATTTAGACTATGAACAATTTATTTTGAAGCACTGAGCAAGCCCAATGTACTCACACTGGCAAATGAAGCTCCCCCAAAATGTTAAAAGCTTCCCAGGAGAAAATTTATCTGGCTTTTGGTGTAAATTTCATCCATGAAGATGAGGCAGGCAGCAGGACAGCAAGGCAGGCTGTTTACAGTTCAAAACAAGAGATGTCCTTTTAAAAGTGTTTTTGAAATAAAAACTAGAAGATTCATCATTTCTCTGGTTTAACTTCCTCCCCAGTTAGTCAGAAATCATCAGGAAATGGCACTGAAGGAAATCCATGCTGTTCTGCCTGGTCAGCACAAGGAACGTGCTCCTCAGAGGACAGAGCTGGGGGGGCTCTGCCTCTGCCCAGACAATGCACCAGACACAGCTCAGGAGTCAACTTGGATGACATGTGAAGGCAAAATGTCAGGGAGGAAAAATAAAGATGGATTTCCACGGTCAGCGCACTCAGAATTTGACTTGTGCACCAAATGAAAATTTGGAGTAACTCCAGAAATGTCAGTAATTCTTTTTTCCTTGTTTATATATATATATATATATATATATATAAAGCACACTTTACCATCCAAAAACCTCTTCAGACTCTTCTCTGAACAGCTCTGACTGTTAAATGATACCCAAGGCTCAATGAATAAATTCATTTCTACTGCAGACCTGCCTATCTCTCTGTGCGCCTCTCAGCAGTGACCACACTATTAATCCTTCCATAATCCTCAGTTGGACTGGATTGGCTCAAAAAGTGCTTGAATTTATTTTTTCCCTTCAGCCTCTGTGGATCAAGTTGGGAGGAAAAGGTGTTTTGGTGTTATTCCATCAGCTATTGGTTACCTGTTCATTTGTGGTTGCAAAACCAGAGATGTGTAAGTGAAAGCACCATCCTTTTCCATTGGAAATGTAACATAAATCCCCCTAAAGAGTTCTTGCTAACTCTGCTGACCACAGTTCACAGAAAAAACAGAGGGAGGAGCACATAAAGTGGCTGTTCTGTACTGGGAGGAGGTGAGAAACATGTGCAGGAGCTGGGGGTGAAGAGAAGAGCAGCTGTAAATAAACCATGTAAAATAAACCATGAGGTTTATTTCCATCCTGCAGATGAGACACTGCACAGAAAAGTTGGGTAGGTGAAAAACCCCAAAGCTGATTTATACAGGCTAGTACAACGTCTGGATCTCTTCTAGAAAAAGATCACAGAACCCCAGAATAAGCTGAGTTGGAAGGGACCCACAGAGGTCAGAGTCCAGCTCCTGTCCCTGCACAGGACCATCCCCAAGGGTCACACCGTGTGCCTGAGAGCATTGTCCACGTTTCTGTTCAGATCTGTACCTGCTCTGCATCATTCTGTATCAGTGATTTGGCTCTTCCACCACTCTTTAGCTCCCATTTGTGTTTCTCCTGAGGAGACAGACACTGCCAGGCTCACCCCATGGCCTCTGGGGTGTCACAGGGAGCAGAGCCTCACCCTGGCTGCTCCAAAGCAGACACAGAAAATCAGCTGTGTCCCAGCCTGTCTCCAAACTGCACACTCAGAAAGGGAAAAAAGAGTCCTGAAATGCATCTTGTGTTTATCAGGATTATTTTTGCTGTGGGTGCCTTCCCTTCCCAGGGAAGCAGCAGGTTCAGGGAGCTCTGTGGCATCAGGAAACCCCTGAGGTTTCTGCCAGGGAAAAGCTCAGCATGGAGCCAGTGCTGGGCTGTGGGAAGAGCTCTGAGTGCCCACCACAGGAGAACTGGCTTTGCTGGTGTAGAAGAAGCCCTGTGTAAGCTCTCTGGATCCAGAGGAAAACACTCCCAGCTGCTTGCACCCTGGGGAAAAGTCTCAGCCTGGGACCTGGGGGAGGGAAACCTGCAGCCTCAGCAGGAGGCAGAAAAAATCATATTCCACCAGAAGCTTTGCCTGCAAGTGCTGTGCCTTAGCAGCTGGTGGGATCTGCTTTCCCAACAAGCTTTTGACTCTGAATGGTCAGAAAATACTTAAAAATCTGATTTCTTTGATAACTGTGACACTTGCACTGTAGCCAAGCAGAGTCCTCTGCCTGGGAAACGTTGATGTAAAGGTTTCCTGGTGCTGCAGAGCAGCAGGCAGTGTGAGATGGGATCAGTAACTCCAGCCCAGGGTTGAGCAACCTGTTTGTAAAACTGTGATCTGGCCACTTCCCCGGGGAGGGGCTGGCCTCCCCGCCCCACCAAACCCCGGGACAAAGGGCCAAGGGCAGGGCTGGCAGGGGAAACCCAGTGGGGAAAAGCTGCAGGGCACAGGGTGAGACAGTGCTGGGCAAAATGCAAACCCTGCTGTGCCTGCTGTGCCTTCCTGCTGCTTCCAGGGGAAATTACAGCCCAGGGGCCCCCAGGGCATCCAGTCCCATTTTGGGATGAGAGGTTGGCAGCAGGTTCAGGGTGGGCACGAGGTGTCCGGAGATGTCTGTGGCTAAGTGGGGTAGGAGCTCAGGGCAACACAACTTCCACATCCCAAAAACATCACCTTTTATCTTGGCTTGGAAAGCATGCAAATATCTCCTTCTAAAGGTCTAGAGATCATCCTTGTCTGCTGTTCACATCATGGACAGCAGAGGGGAGGAAAAAAGGAAAATACTCTGAAAGTGTTTGAAATACTTTGGTGAAAGAAAGCACTTGGTGCTGGCAAAGACTTTCAGGGGTTGTGGAATATACTTTGTGCTGTGATTGCTTTTTTTTAAAATAACCAGCCCTGGCCACGAGCTCCCCCAGTTTGTGATTAAGCAAGAGCCACCAGTGGTGGCTGTGGTGGGTTTGGACTCTGGAAGACAGATAATGTCAGTAGCTGAGGGCCATCAGTCTTGCTCAACAGCTGAGGGCTGCTGGAGCATGTGCCAACCAAAATACAGCTGGAATGTAAATATGACCAGAAGTCAGTCATGTCACTCCATAAATAGCAGCAGCCCAGTGCCTGTTGAGCCCTCCTGCATCACAGCAGGCTGCAGGACCAGAGCTGCCTGAGTAGGAACTCCTCCAGGCTGAGAGAATCCTTGTCATGTCAGATGAACTAAGAATAAGTGTGCTGAAACTTTGAAACCTCAGCTGAGTGATAGAAACAATTGGCTGGGCACATGGAGTCCTTCAGACATAAACCATTGACCAAGTGTGTGTCTGTGTCTGGATACAGCTGCACAAACTCCCCTGAGAAAGGAGTTTAGAATGCAAGGGGCCTTCTTGAATCCTGTGTCTCCCTTGTGGCTGACCTCTCCCGTCTGCAGGAACTCATCAAGCCTACCCTGCCATATTTTCACTTCTCTCTTACAGGTGGAGTGTGTCATTTATCCATGACACAAACCTCAGGCAGCACCACGAGGCAAAGCCAGAGGGGGGAGAGAGAATTGTGGATTTAGTGGATTTTTTTTTGGCCAGTCTCTCTCTCTTGTCCTTGCAGCCAAGACCTGGGGGTGCAGGTAAGCCCAAATCCAGCCTCTCCTGCTATCAGGGCAGGGAAGAGGAACAGCTTCCACTGCCACCTTAAGTGATGATCTTCCCTCTCAGCATGTGAAACCTTGCAGGGGGAAGTGGTCGATCTCAAGTTGTTGTTTGGAGTCATTTTCATGGAAGTCTCCAAATAGATGTTACCCCTCAGTGCTGAAGAAGGCACTTCTTAGAAAAATAAACAGAATGCTGTTACCACAGACCACATTCTGTTGGTGATGATACTGAAGGGGATGAAGCTCAGCTGTATTCCTCTGGCTCCCTGCACGCCCACATGTGCCCACAGCAGAGGGAAACAAGTCCAGCAGTAACTCGTGGAGCCTTGGGCAGAGCTGAGGGGAAATCCAGGACTCAGGCCCTCAAGTTAAAGCAATTCACCCAGATGACTTCTCATAAAAGGGCATTTTTCATCAACTTCTCGGTAACAAAATCAGTCCATTGTTTTGGCTGCTGCTAAATTGACTGCAGAATCACTGCTGCCTGTTCCCAGCCCCACAGTGTGCACTGCCATGATGTCCACTCTGCTTCTCTTGGATTTATCCAAGCCAGAATATCTGGTGTGGGTTGTTGTTGTTTGTGACACCAAGTCAGACACACAGGACAGAGTTGAAGGACACCCATCAGGCAGGGCTCACCTCCTCCTCCTCCCTGTGTCTCCTTACCTGCTTCTTCTTCACTTCACCACCCACCTGAAAGGCTCCCAGCCCCGAGGGGCTGCCAGTGAAATGGTACATGCAGGGACTGAAAAGCAAGCAGACCTCTATCTGTATAAAGGATTTTTATCTCTATAATGTGTGTGTATATATATATATAGCTTGAGGACACATATATGGATATATTCTGGAGAAGCAGAAGTCATCTGTCTCTTACACTGGCACACAGAGGCGTGGGGGCCAGCCTGGAGCTGTTCCTGTGGGAAGACCAGAGTTCCCATTTCTGTGCCTGCCTGTCTGCCCAGTGCCTGTGCACACCAAAACCTTGGGGCTGTGCCCACCCCAGCAGCTCCCTGTGCAGAAAGGGACAGGAAAATGCCTGTTTTCCCTGTCACCTCCTCCCAAAGCTGCCCAGGAGCAGTGTGACCACCAGCAGCAGCTTGTGCTGTGACAGGGATGGTGCAAAACACCAGCCATGGTGACTTCTTCAGTTTTCAGCTGCATTTATTGCTGTGGGAAATGTGCTCTCTCATGCTCTCAGTATCCTGAGGGTCTGAGCCCATGTTGTGGCTCCTGGGTCAGGGATTTAAGGGCTGGGTAAGACAAATAAGGTGCAGCCACCTGTAAATTTTGCTCCTGTTCCCTGATCAGGTCAGTGATGGATGACTCCAGCCAGGTTTTCATGTTGTCTGTGGGATTCACTGCAATGCTGCTCATCAGTTTTGGTTCTGCTACTGCAGAACTGGGCTGGGACTGGTGACACCAACCCTGCAGCTCCTCAGTGCCACTGCTGCTGTCACAGGGTTCTATCACACAGCAAGGCAGAGGTGTGAGCCCTGCACCAGCTGGCAATGTCTTGGTACAAATATCTCCCCTGCAGTGTCCTGCCCTTGTCCCAGGGAGATAAGCAGCAGTATCTGGCTGTGCCCAGGGCTGCTCTGAGCCTGGCTGCACCAGCCACGGGGTGGGAACCTGCCAACACCCAGAGGCTTTAAGGTGGAAGGGCCCCAAGCAGCACCACAGCTGTCCTCTCCATTACACTTTTACATGCAAGAATGCTTGCAGTCCCTGTTTTTGTCATTTTTGTCATGGTTTACCTTCTGAAGCAGGCAGAAAACTGTCCATGTTAATGTAGTTTTTTTTACCCTCTGGCACGGTCATTTCTGTGGTTGCTAGATGGTTCCCCAAGGTGTTCCTGGGCCCAGATTCTGAGATATCCATCACCCCAGGAACACAGCACCCATCACAGCTAATCCTGCTCTGATTTTGGCCCATCCCAAACCCACATCCCCCAGGGGTGGGTGGCACCCTGGTGAAGGATGGCCCCACTGATGGTGTTTGCAATTAACGCCCTCTCTGGCTGCCCAGCACCTCAGCATCCCTCACAGCCCCATGCCCTGCTCAGCTGCTGCCTGAGGAAGAAAGTGATGCCATTTCCTTCAGGAGCTCCATTCACAGGCAGCCCTGCTGTGGCACCATCAGCTCTGCAGTGGGGTTTGGCTGCTCCCCACGTGCAGGGACACTGTGGCTTTCCTGGGGATGAAAAAAAGGGACACAGAAACTACCATCACCTTCTGCTGGGTGCAGAAAAAGACTCTCTTTCCACGACACTGTGCCCAGTGCCTATGACTGTGCTGCCCTGTGACACCAACCCCTGCCCTGGGTGAGGAATTGAAGGCTCATCCATCACTAAAGGTGGTGTGTGTACTGACATACCAAACCCCACACTTGCATCCATCAGAGAAAAAAAAGCTGTCAGAAGTGGGGGTTCATGAGGGCCTGCCAGTACTCCCTTTCGATTTTTGCTGATTAATTTTATACACAGAAGGGGAATTCTTGAAAAAAAAACCAAAAAAAACCTGTGGTTGTGCTGTGGTGTTTAAGGGTGTGGGGATGACGAAAGCCAGGGGAAGAGGGGATGTTGTTGAATAAGTATGACAGTGTAGTTGGAGAACACAGCAAATGGCTTTTCAGCAAACAAATGTCTCTGCCACTGCCTGCACACTCATTCAGCCTCCACAACCTTAACACTTCAAAAAACAACAGGAGCTAAAGCTGACTGTAATGCAAAGGCCAATTCATAGCCATAACAACGGGCAGCTAATAAACATTTTCATTTTAGCTGCTCACAAAGAAAGGTGAAATAAACCCATGCTCGAGAGCAAAGCATGTGCACGGGCTTGCGCCGTTAACATGTCTGTGTTCCACACTCTGGAAATGTGCAGGAAATTTGGCTTTCAGCAGCAGCCAGAGCACCCTTGTGCCAGCTGCCTGTGGAGCACAGGGCGCTGTCCTGTGCTCAGCATTCTTGTGCCCCGAAACATTTCCAGCCCTTGGCATTTTTGTCCCTCCCAGGCAATGGGGTGGGTAACTAAACCTCACCTCCCTAGGGATGCTGCCCAGCGAAACCAGCTATTTTACAGCTGATACATGGTACACCCATTCTCACCTCTGGGGTGATGAGGGCTTGTGTAAAAAAGAAGGGAAGAGCACAGAAAGGAACGAGGCACTGTCTGCTTGGCTGACTTTCTAAAAATACCACGCTCAGCTCTGTCATCTGCACAGCACAGCAGCTTCTCCCGACCCTGCCAGGCTGATGGGATCTGATTTTCAACGTTTTCCTGTCAGATCACACTCCATCCATCCCCTCCCCAGTAATTCTTGAGCCCGTTGCCCACCTTGTTTTCAAAGAAGCAAATGTCTTGCTTGCAAATTTTGTGAGAGCAGGTAATCAGGCTGAAAAAAAGAGGCAAGAGAATGAATTAAACCATGGGAAAAAAACTTGAATGGGAGTCGGTGGCTATTAGACACCAGAAAATCCACTCTTCACTTAAGGCTTCTCTCTCATGTGGATTCACTGGTGTTTAATATAGCATGAACTTCCATTTGAGTTTTTCCTGTGGTTAGAACCTTCTCAATGTGTGGCTTCTCTGATGTCTTTTCAGCAACAGAGTTGTGCTGCAGCCTTGGAGGACTCGGTCTGCCAGTTCCCCAGGCATAAACCCAGAGAAAATTACCCATCAGTTTATTTATTAGCTCGGTGGCACGTGGGGCTGCTGGTTAGATGCAGCATTTCCCACAAAAACAGGCAAAAGGACAAGTGGCAAAGGCAGGTTGTGCATGGTAGGAGTTCACCAGCTCAGGCTCCTTCCTCCACTGTGAGCAGCCTCTCATCTGTCTCAGTGACCTCTGTGAACACCCCAGTTTTGTTTAAATTCTTAATGCTTGTGCTAAATGCTAAATTCAAGTATCTTTATTTGGTTTGTTTCAGTTTGTATTAAAAAAAAATTAGTCCCACATTAAAGAAAAAAAAAAATCCATCTCCTGGACAATTTTGAAACCACTGTGGTTCAATGGCATTGACTTGGTGCTCGTTCTGTCAGCAAGGTATTGCAAACAAGCATTTCAGTTTCAAAATACTTGTAACTCTGCTCTTGGCATCTAATTCTGTTCCTCCCTTTCAGGATCAGCTTTTCAGAGGCTTGTGAGCACTTGGTAACACAGCGAGATGCCTTGATGGCATCTCACAAGTGCCTAACTCATTTGTCCAAGCCTTTTTCTGGTTTGTTCAGGGCATTTTTTCTGCAAATCTATATAAAAGGAATGTGCTAGCCTGCTCTTATCTTCCATTTCACTGACACACTTAAGGAACCAAAATGGAAGATTTTCCCTTATAAGCATCTGCAGCTTTGTCCCTATTGATTCCTGCTTAGCCAAGTGTCTCATTTTTATTGTTTTTTTCTGTTCCCATTTATTTATTTGGTGTGAAACTAATGCCTGATGGGCTGTAATTTCCAGGAGTGCTTTAAACTGATTTTAATACAAGATTGATTTCCATTGGCAGTGTTATATTTTTTTGGAGGCTGTGCTGCTTAGCTCCTTCCTCTGTTGCCATGGCACAGCCCCATCAGCTCCCCCCCTTAACTCTCCCCAAATCCTTTTTCCCCAAGCCAGGTATGCTCCTTTTCCTTGGCAGGGATAGAGATATTGTGAATCTGCTTTGGTCCACAATTTGTGTAGTTTTATTAGGCTGATGATTTTGGCTTTCTTGTTTCTGCAGGTTTTATTGGGTCTATAGTTAAAATGATGAGTGTAAGGGCAGGGACTGGCCCTCCTGGTCCTGACCAAGGGTTCTCCAAGCTGCATTCTCTGATGTTTCCAAAACAGCTCCAGCACCTGCATCACACCTTGAGTCACCTGTCACAGACAGGCCCCTGGAATGAATGCCAAGGTGATGGAAACAATGGATCAATCCTTTGGTCATCTGTCAACCCAAACCCTCTGAAATGTTTGGAGCAGGGGTGGCCACGCCATTTCCTCAGGTGACAATTACACTTCTTAAAGTGTCTGCTAATGTCAGCAGTGACTGCCTGCATCAGAACTGCTCAGTGTACACAAACACACCCACACATATAAGGTTCTGGAAAATAAACAGGGTTTGTCCTGGGACAGTCCCAAAGCCAAAACCAACCCTCCCCCCTTAAACCAAGACTAATCTCCAAGCCTAAGCCTTGATCCTGAATTTGTATGAGATACTCTACTCAGTTCCTGCTTTTCAAAACCCTTCTCATAAACCTAGTCAGGAAGTAACAGACCAAACCAGGACAGGCTGGTGTAATTATATTACACCAATTGCATCATATTGGAGTATTTATTTTGTCTTCCCTTTTCAAAAAGCATTGAATTGCAATGTTAAACAGAGAAGTCAGGAGACTTCCATGAACCTTGCTCAATTGTTCAGTAGAGAGAACCAGAACAGCTTCTTCACCAGATAGAAACTCTTTCATGGGGAAGTACTTCAGAAATAAATCAGAAATCTTCTCAAATATGTTGTTATTGACAGCCATACACCTGCAAAGAACACGAGGAGCCTAAGGGCAGGAACAGCAACCAGGTGCTGCAATGGGAGCCACGGGAGTTCTGCCTTCCTGCCTCCCAGCACTTTTTGCAGCTGTGGCATAACTCCAGATTAGTTTTTCCTTCCCTTTCTTTCTTTTCCTCTTTCTTTTCTCTCTTCTCTATACCAAGTCAGCAATTTCGAAGTTCAAACTTCACCAGCAGTGGAGTTTGAGAGGCAGAAGTTGGAGATGGCTGGGAAGAGGAGACAGAGCTCCCAGGGCCAAGTCCTGCCCCGGGTCACTGCTCCTTCAATGGGAGGGACAGAGGAAGTGTGACCTTCTTCCCTCATGTGACAGGAGAGGGGAAAACCAGAGTGTGGATTTCAGCATTCCTACACTGTTCAGCATAAATTTCATGTCTGCAGGGTGCTTGGAAAAGGGGATTAAAGGCCCAGGGATTGTGCACAATTTTTGTATCTTGTAGGTTCCAAAAAGAGCCCTGGGACAAACCTAGTCACTGCTCAGGGTCTCTTGAGGTGAGGTCCTGGAGGAAGGGGCTCATGATCTGATCTTCTCATATTTGCAGTTGTGCAAGGTTTGAATGAATCCAGCTACAGAGAATCCTAGTTCTGGAGCTCAATTTCTTACCAACATTTCACAACTCAGAGAGAGGGAAACAAAGATCTTTAAAAGAGACTGGCAGAATATGGTACCCATAAATCCAAGTTGGACAACAGTGTGTGTTTTTTCCCATCATGTCTCTTGAAACTCCTTCTGGTATGAGGCTTTTTAGATGATGCTGATGCCTTGTTTCTCTCCCAGAAACCTCCTCATCCAATTTCAACCACACCTGACAGCAGTACACATCCCCAAAGCACTCTGCTTTGGCAAAACTCATGGAAAAATCTGGGAGTCAAGAAGAAAGAACTCTTGGTGCCCCTGCATGGAGAAAGGCTGGGGCAAGGACTCACTCATTGTTCATGACTGGAGTGCTGGATCAGGAAATCCCAGCCCCAGGAATCTCAGCCCCAGGAATCCCATCTCTGCTGCTGCCAAGGTTTGTTTCCTCCCCTTGCAGGCAGCCTGGAATCCAGGTGTTTCTCAGATCCTTCAGTGGCCTGAACTGTGAGGGAAGCAGCCTTGTTTACAGCTCACTCCTCCATGCAGATGTCTTACTGGCCACCGGGAAAAAATGCTAATGAAAAATGCTAATGACAACATTTTAACTCTCCTGGGTTTAAACTGGCATTGAACAAGCCTGAATAAATTTAGTTTTATAATTTCAGATCACAATCACAGTATTAAAAAAATAATAATTTAGTTGTTAGATTTTTATCTCAACTCTATCAGCAAAACAAAGCCTCCAGTAAGGTGGGTTCTGCTGTATTTTGGATGCAGTGCTACTGAGCAGATGGTATTTATTGACAAACCTGCTGCTAAACTGTTTGCATTCCCAGGGCTCTAGGTACAGTCAGCCCGCAGCATATTCACTACTCATTGCTAAAATACTCATTTCCCTGGAAAACCATCTGTGTCATTCAGTCGTGGCAGAAGCCCAGAACCATCCATTCCCCCCACTGCCACTATCCCCAAGCACTATTTATATTTATCCAAGCCTGGACCACGTTTCCTGTCTGAAGCCTTCATTACTTGCCCTAGAGTAAACAGAGAGCAGAAAAACGAGTGAGATGTGAATTGTACATATAATTTCCACTTTTCTTCTTTCCCAAAATGAACCAAAGGTGCAGGAGAGTGACCAAAAGCAAGGCTTTTTGCATTAGTCTGGGCAGACATCAGGGCCTGAAGGACAGTTTCTTTCTCCAGGTAACAAGGGACAGGACAAGAGGAAATATCCTCATGTTGTGCCAGGGGAGGTCTAGGTTTGATATCAGGAAAAATTCCTTCACCAAAAGGGTTATCAAGCATTGGAACAGGTTATCCAGGGGAGTGGTGAAGGCACCATTCCTGCAGATATTTAAAAGCTGTGTAGATGTGGCACTTGGAAACATGGTTTAGTGGTGGCTGTGGCAATACTGGGTTGATGCTGGATTTAAAGATCATAAAGGTCATTTCCAACCCAAATGATTCTGTGATTGCACCTGCAGGCACCCATGGGGAGCACAGGATGGCCTGAACCCAGGGCAAGTCAATGCACTGACTGAGGAGGGACATTTGAACTCAGATTTAAGCCTGACCAGCACACTGAGTAAAGACAGAGCCATGGCTATGGGAAACACTCAACTCAGGCACTTCTTTGTGGAATTTAGGCTTTCTGAAAATGAACAAAATAAGTGAGTCCCTGCTGGGGGAGGAGGTGGTACAGAATAGCTGCTGTGCTCCAGCTCACACCCTCCTTTATTGCAAAAGAGCTTCCCTGTTTAGACAGGCCCAAAGAGACGTAGACATTTGTAATGTGTATTTAATCTTTCCATCTCTTCTTTTCTTACTGTTTTGATGTTCCCTCAGGCTTCGAAGATTCAAGATCACTTTTTTTTCCCCCAGAAACTACAAGCCTTAAAACAAAAATAAGGCAGCTGGAAATTGCCTGCTGCCAGTCAGACTGAAGAGGTTGTAACTTTTCTCAGCACAGGAAATGTTCAATAATTTAGTATCAGTGACCATGTATTAATGCATTTATGCCCTTAGGTCTGTAGAAATCCTTCATTCACAACATTACACACCCCAGTTCATGGGACCACTAATATTTGTTCAGTGTTATTGTGCTTTTCAATGGTATCAAAAGAGACATCTCTGCTGCTGACCCTGCTGGCCTTTGTTGTTCTCCTTACACTTTATTGGGTCTGGCTGGAATGGAGCTCATCTTCCCCACAGCAGCCCTCATAGGGTTGTGCTGTATACTGGTATTTCATTTTATTTTTTTTCCCATCCCTCCAGCTGAGGAGGGGGAGTGATAGAGCAGCTTGGTGGGCATCTGGTGTCCAGCCAACGTAACCCACCACAGCCCATTTCGGACCCAAGACAGGGGCAGATTTGTATGAAGCATGCTGTAATTACAGCAGGTAATAAATTACACACTTCTGTGTGGGTCATGGAGTCTGTTGGCAGCTTCCCTATTTTTGTTTCCCTAGAACAAGCTCCACCCCACTGCACAGGTATCCTGGAACAGATCATGGACTGGCCAGGAGGCAGAGAATTTGAAGCATTGCCTGAGGAAGCAGATTGTGCCCAAGAGGCACTACCATGTAATGAGTTATCAGAAGATGGAAAATGTTTTATTGTTTAATAAATTTAATTTAATGTTTAATGTTTATTCACTGATGGGACCTGTCATGTTGTAGGAAACCTTTAGAAGTGGAAAGCTGCTGTGTGGAGTCCCACACGATAACTCATTGAAGCCACTGAAGGAGAAGGTAAGTCAAGTCAATTTGCAGAACTGAAAGCCACCAAACTGAGCCCTTGAGACTGCTGAGTGAGAAAAGTGGCCACACTATCTCTACACTGACACTTGGGTGTAAGAAACACCCTCTGTATCATACAAATATTACCAAAAGACAAAAGCTTTATGTACTAGTGAAACACACAGTACTGTGAATGCAAGTGTTTCCTGCTTTATTACTTTTATATGTGTATTGCAATAGCAGACGTGTTGGTGGGTGGCAGCCTACCCACATATTTATGGAGTATTTCACTTCAGGGATAATGTAAGCAATACAGTTTTAATCAGCACCCTAAAATACGAGTTGACTGTCGGAAGCTGCTAGATTTTTGTTTATAATACTCATATTCAACTGCCTCCTCTTTACTCTCTTTACTTTTTGTATTTTTACTTCAAAGTAAAAATAACTATTGCTGTGTTCTATCTTCTGTTTGTAGGAGTGTTCACACTTATATTAGTGTACTATAAATGCAGAAGTTAAAAAAATACTCCTCTGTGGAATGGCCAGGGAAGAGTGTTTGTTCTGACTGAGTAGTAATGATGCTGCATTTTTTTTTTTTGGTCACAGTACTGGGTCTGGCTGGGATGGATTTCCCTCATGGAAAGGTTTTGAGAAAAATTTCTTCACCAGAAGGGTTGTCAAGCATTGGAACAGGGTTTTGAGAAGCCACCAGTGGTTTGGCTACGTGTGAGCAATGCTCCACAGCATCCAGGCTGCTGCTCAGCCTCTTCTCCCAAACAACAGGACAAGAGCTATCAGTCTCAGTTGTGCCAGGGGAGGTTTAGATTGGATATTATGAAAAATTTCTTCACCAAAAGGGTTGCCAAGCCCAGGAACAGGCTCCTGGAGGGATTTAAAAGACGTGCAAATGTGGCACCACTTGGTGACAGGTTTTCAGTGGTGGGTTTAGCAGTGGCGGGTTAAGGGTCAGTGAGCTCAGAAGTATTTTCCAACCTAAATGCTTCTACAGCCCCTTGAAACAGGCTCAGCATGGGAAGTTGGGCTATTTTTTTTTTCTTTTTCAGACGTTGTTTCTGAAAGTAAAGTCCGCAAGACAAAAATCATCACCACAAAAACGAGTGTAACCACGTCTAGCAGAAAGTGTCCCTGCCCACGGCAGGCAGGTGGAACTGGACTGTCCCTGAGGTCCCTTCCACCCCAAAGCGCTGTGATTTGTGATGAAAATCCCATCTCGATCGTTCCCCTCGCCCACCACCCCCGCTCAGCACGGCCCCCGCTGCTCTGCCGGCGCTTCTCCCACCGCGAACTCGCCATGACGACTCGGCAGGTTTTATTTTTTTATTCACACCCACCCACGGAACAAAGAGCCGGCGGGCAATTCCCTGAAAGGAGGCTGTAGGGAGTGGGCTCTTCTCCCAGGCAGACAGCGACAGAATGAGAGATCATACTCTCGAGCTGCACCAGGGGAGCTTTGGGTGGGACATTAGGAGGAATTTCTTCACAGAAAAGGTGATTAGACATTGGAACGAGCTGCCCAGGGAGGTGGTGGAGTCACCGACTCTTAAGAAAACACTCTGTGCCACGGTGTGGTTGAGACGGTGGCGTTCGGTCACAGGTTGGAATCAATGATCGCAGAGGTCTTTTCCATACAAGTTTGTGATTCTGCGGTGCCGGGGGCGGCGAGTCACGGAGCGCCTCACACCTCACACCTGAGGCGCGGCGTGAGGGGCAGCTGGGGCTCCTGCCCCGCTCCGGTCCCGCTCTCGATTCTCTCCCGGTTCTCTCCCGGCCCCGTTCCGCTCCCAGCCCGGCTCCAGTCGGGCCCCGGCCCCGCTCGGCGGCGGCGGGGCGGGAG
>JBBMKD010000194.1:11010522-11038769 GCA_037834095.1 Argya squamiceps
AACCCGCCATGTCCGGCCAAAGCCTCACCGACCGCATCACGGCGGCGCAGCACAGTGTCACCGGCTCGGCCGTCGCCAAGGCGGTGTGCAAGGCGACGACCCACGAGGTGATGGGCCCCAAGAAGAAGCACCTGGACTGTGAGTAGGAGCTGGCGGCGGGGCCGGGTGGGCCCGGGGTCGGAGCTCCGGGCTCGGGGCAGCCCCTCAGCCGGGCCCGGGCGGGGGACAGGGGAGAGCCGGCCGCCTGCACCTGGAGGGGGGTGGCGTGTAAATCTAGGTGGACCTGGCTGCTGTGATCTCCAGAACTTATTTTCCACGTGGAGGGAGCGAGGTTTGTAACACCCTGTCGCGCCCGGGTAGCAAAAATATTCCGGCCTCATGAGCTGTTCCCGGTGAGAGCTGCTTAGCTCCTGTGCTCTGGATACAGCGGTGCTTATTAATCCGGCACCTGGGAAAAGGTGTGTTCACTGTTGCCAGCCAGAATTTAATTTTTTAAAGCACTGTTTCGCCCTTCCGTGCATCCCGTGGGCTACAACCGTTTAAATACTTCGAACCTTTTCTAAAATATCCTCGTTTTCTGTCCTACGTCTCGGGAAACGAGGTAAGATTAAAAGCGAGCTAAAGGGAAGGGCGTAGGTTGATCAGCGCGTTTCTTCTGGGTGAGAGTGTGTTGCCGCTAATACGTTTAAACTTAGTATGTTAAAACCTCTTTCTCTATACCGAAAGATGCAGAGAGTTGCCCCTGAAATGTACAGAAATCAGTGGTGTTGTTTCGCTTCAGGTTTTAATAATAGAGTAGCAATTGGAGTTCTGTCTGACTGCTCAAAAGTGCACAAGCCCTGTAGGTTCTGCAGCATACTAGCTCGTAAAAGGAAAATAAATGTGTGTGTGTGTTTCCATTAAAGAGAGGAAAAAAGGCTTGAAGCCTTTTGCTGGTTTCCTCAAAGACAGGCTGGTAGTTCTGCAGGATTCGTACAAGTGGATGGTGCTAAAGGGCTGCTGGTTCAGGCTCTCTGCAGAAGCGTTCTGGGTTATATTATTTGGGGATGTGTGACCCTGTGACACTGCTCTGCTCCTGCTAGCCTGTGTGAGAGCTTTCGGCCTGGATCAAACAGTTAAAACCGCCCAAATCTATATTTCATTTGTTATCGATCTGAATGGGTGCCCTCCGAGCTACAATAGGGAACGTGGCAGCTATTGTGTTGAAATTAAAAGCCCGAAAACTGGGCGACTGACAGTTTGGTTTTTAAAGACACCTTTTAAAAGTTCTACTTTATTTGTTCTGGTCTCGTGTTGTGCCTGTGGTACAAGTTAAATGAGGTAACCTTTGAGTCCAGAAATGGCAACACAACAGGAAGCCAGAAAGTGGTGACAGTTTGCTCAATAGTTGGAAAGCTTCTGAATCCTAAAAGAGGTGGTGTGTTGTTTGAAAATATTACTGAAATAATGTCATCTGCTGTAAGTCACCCTTACAAAATAAGAAAATGGAAACATGGAACAATTCTTAACCTTTTGACTAGCAAGTTCCTTTTGATCCTGGGCTGTGTAGAGCTGTCAGTCAGCTTCCTGCAGGTCCCCTTCTGTGCCAGACGAGTTCTGGGTTATTTATTTGCTCAGACTTTGGCCTAAGACAGACAGAAATCTTGTTGTTGTCTCTTGGTATCTCAAGTAGAGGAATGATTTGGTGGGGTGGGGAAAAAAAAAAAGATGGGGATTATGGTACTTTAAATGTGTCTTTTAGGGGTTAAAAAATCCCAATGAACATGCTCCTGTCCTCATTGAGCACTGCTTTTCAAACATCTGCAACCCTCTGAGCAGCACTTCTGAATTTTTCACTTGTACACAAGATTTACTTGTATTAAATGTCAGCAGGTGGAGACAAAACACTGTGATCTCTGGAAAACAAATCACACAGTATTTTTTTCCAAGATACAGTGCAAGCACTTCCCAAATTAAGTACAATATAAAGGAAAACATAGATTTAATGTAAAACTCTGGTAGTTGTACTCTGGTCACTCTGTGTGTGTGCCATTCAGGCTACACCATCTGGTATTATTTGTAATTGCTGCTCAGGAAAAAAAGCTTTACCAGCAACAATTTTTTGGAGAGTTGCTGCAGTTGTATCAGGGATTGTGGAGGAGCATCAGTTTGTGCCCTCTGTTCAGATTCTTAAAATCCCCTTATTGCCAAGTTTCCTCAGCAGGAAAAGCTGTGGTATTACAATATAGGCTTTTACAGGAAGGTGTTACATGGGCGGTGTCTGGACTAGAATTGAAGAGTCTTTGTGGTTTGTCTGACTGCTGACAGCTGAGCACTAAAGTCATATTTTACTTTAAGAGTGAAAAAACACCCACAAAAAAAAACCCACCCCAAAAATCTAAGCAAGGCCAATGGACAGACTTGGGGATTTACCTTTTAAAGTAGGTCATGGTGTCCTAAATAAATCAGCAGATCTATTTCTGTAGTATTTTGTACTGTTTTTGGATAATATAAAATGTTCTACAGAGGCTGATCATTGCTGTTTGTGGAGCACCTTTCCTGGTGGGGCTTCTGGAGGAAAACCTCCTCTGGTTTTAACTACTGAAGAGTCACCAGAAAAAAGAATAAATTCAAGCTGTAGCCAGGCTGGTAACTGGCAGAGTAGACTTGTGTGTAAACCAAAGCTGGGAGAAAACAAACCCCTAAATTAATTGCAGCTTAAACTTTTAAATTAAATTAAAAACCAGCTTCTGTTGAGCTTGTACACAGCCCACTTCAGAAGCACAGGGGAGGGAGAAGGTGGTTAATGTTGCTGATCAAAACTTAGAACTCCCCTGTGTGTACCAGCTTTGAAACCTTGTAAGAAGTGGTAATTCTGGCACTGTAATTGTGGCACTGCCCATTCTGTGTTCTGGCAGGTGCTGCAGTGTGGCTCCTGCAGAGCTGTGTGAGCTGTCATACAGGATAAAGGTGTTTTCTTGAGCTCCTTACACACACCACTGGCTGGCATTCATTTGGAGTTCTTCAGCACTTTGTGAAGCTTTTCAGTACAATGGTTGAGGGAATTTAACTTGAACAGAAAAAGTTAATATTGTTGGGACCTATACATGGGGGTTATATATAGATTTTTTAAAAAACATTATGGACTGTCTGTCCTATATCCCTGTTCAGTGGGGGAGTGGGACAGCATACCTGTCCCACTTGGGCGTTGTGATAAAGTAACTCAAAATTCAGATGTAGCTGGTACTGTATAACTGGAATTTAAAGATTGCTCTCAGAGATGTACTAGGAGCAAATGTGGGCAGGACAATGTGTGTAACAGTTGCATGCCATCTTTTAAGTCTTCCAGCAAAGTTTTTTGCATTCCTTGGCTGCATTGAGAAAGTTGGCTGGAGTGGCTCTGGTGTTTTACATTTTTGTAATGTGCCATCCATGATGCAGCTTTTTAGAAGAAAATGTGGTTTTTTAAATACTGCTGGGACTGAGGAAAATGGTCCTAATTCTTACCTCTGTCTCAGAGCAGTTTCAGTCCTGTGACAAAGTGGAAGAAATACATGAATATTAAACTATTATGGTTGCCTTTATCTTATGTATTTACAGCTCTCTTGAGAGAGATTCCTGACTCAAGAAAATGATGACTTTTCCTATTACTTAAAAGTTGAAAAGTGTGTCAGTTTTTGTCAGTGCCTGGCTGAGACTTTTCCAAAAACCTGATATATGTATATTTTATTTTTATTATCTGGATTTATGCATGCTGCTCTCTGAAGATCTGTAGAGCTTCATAGATGATGTGCCAGTATTCCAGATGAGTTTTGGAAAAGAAATACTCAGTACTCTTCTAGCCAGTAAGATTTCCACAGCTCTTCCAGGCTGCTTGAAAACCCCTGTGGTGCTCTTCTGGTTTAAAGCTGTTTGATTTTATTTACTTATTTTATTTTTGTTTTTCTTTCTTTTTTTTTTCCCTGTGTGATGTTAACATGTTTCTAAATTCCATTCTAGAAATAGCACAGTTTCACTTGCAGTTGAGATGATTCCTCTGGGTAATTGGCAAAATGCTTTGAGTTGTGAAATGTTTATGTAAGTGCTGTGATAAGGAAATGAGCATCACTCACTCACCCTGTGCATTTCATTGCAGTTTTTGCTGCCAGCATCCATGGTAGTGGTGACCAGCTGTCAGTTTCTCAGGTGCTTGTGTTCCTTTGTGCTTCCAGATGTATGAGGATAATAATAATAATAATAATAACAATAATAAGCCTTTATTTCTGTGCCACCAGCTGTAAGAGATCCCTGCAGTTGTTTCTGTACAGCTACTCCTGTTGCACGCTTAGAAGAATCATATTAGAGAAATGCCACTTCCCTTTCTTTTTATGTATCTCAGTTGTAGAATTAAAATGTAATGCCAGCTTTGTTTTTATTGCTAGCTGTACAATAATCACTTTTAAAATTACCCCAAGTAGCCTTATTGAAGCCTTGAAGTGGCCTTATTTTGAAACTTGGTCTTCTGCAACACACTCTTAAGAAAGTCCAGTTTTGGCCTATGAAATGCACTGACACTTTTTGTTTAGTTCAGTATTTTAGAGCCATTTTGGTTGTCTAAGTGTGTGTCCTTTGATATTGGTGACTGTGCGTGGGTGTTGAAGGAGATTTTGGCCACAGCCTGAATTAGACTCCTGGTGGCCCTGCCTGTGTGAAGGATTTCACTTTGGTTGCCTTTGGAAATGCACAGACAGGTATTTTCCCCAGAAGTGCCCACACTTGAGAATAAAACCATAACAAAAGAGCTTCTCAAATGCAGCAGAGCTCTGTCAGCTCTGCTCTGTTACTGACACTTGACAGAAGACTTCTGGTGGAAGTCAGCCTTTATTCTGGGATAAGCCCAAACTTGTTTTATGGCTGTGGGGCTTCAGGAGAGCTCACCAGGGAGAGCAGTTATTTCAGCATTTTTGTGTGTTGCTAATAAGTGAAAGTTTTCACCCCATATTCTGTGGTTTGTGCATATTTGGAAACCTCTGACATCTGAATGAAATTAGCAGCTTATTATAACTTGCATTTTACAGCTTTTTCCGTTGATGAGATACAAAAACTCTTTACTCTGTTAAAATTACTCTGGTTATTAAACTGTTTTAAACAGCAATCCTTAATCAAAGCACTTTTTCAAAGGCCTTTTTCTTAATAAAGCAATCTTTAGTTAAGGCCCATCTGTAATACTCTGTGCACTAGGAAGAGATAAAATGAAGTGCAATATTTCTGTGCAATACTGTGTCCTGAGCTGTCACTGTGTGAGCCCTGAGCTGACATTTGAAGTGCCCGTGGTGCTGGCACAGGGTGTCCTGTCCGTGCTGCCCTTGGCAGGTCAGTGGTGCCAGCCCTGGGCTCCCAGCTGCTGCCCGGGCCCCTGCCCTGCCCAGCTCCTCCCCAGACAGGCTGCACACACAGCAGTGTCAGTGACAGCCCACAGAGGAAGCTTTTCAAACCACAGGTTTGTTTTCCTGGCCCTGCCCAGCCCTCGGGGTGTGCTTTGATCACACCTGAGCCACGTTTAGCACGGGGAGGGAATAAAGGTGTGATGTGCACGTCTTGAGGGGTTTAGGGTAGGCCTGGGTTCAGTGCTCTGCCCTTTTCTCAGCAAGTTCCTGCTTTGGCCTTCTCAGGGAAGTGTGTGCATGTGTCTGCTGGAGCCTGGCCTGCTTTTGTGCTAAATCTGAGTCTTGAACCTCTCAGTGTCTGACCTCCCAGGTTAATGTTATACCACTGGGTTTATTGGCAGTCCAGGACACAAAGAGCTTTTTTATACAGAAGCCTCAGACCTGCCATGATCCATCCCAAAATACTCAGTAGGCTTGTGACCTGGTGTTTTTGAGCTGAGTGGAAGAGTGGATAGATGTAAATTCTTGCCTTAATTCTTACAGAGAAGAGTTGTGTTTTACAGATGTGTAGCATCTCATTTGCCATCATGTGGGAGTACCCAGGCCTGGGTCATGCAGGGTTGTGCTGCCTGTGGCTCTCAGGGGGTTGGGGTGGCTCAGGTCTTCCTTGCTTCTCAGATTCTCATTTTTCTGGATAGATGGAGTGGCCTCGGGCATTGAGCATCCAGAAGGTTGCTCACACTGACTTCCAGAGACTAATTTGGGCTCCATTTTAATGAACAGGTTATTTGTTGATGAGATATTGGGACTCTGTACAATTATTGAAATGCCTTTGAAGTTCATACTTGGAGTGTTTCAGTAAAATGTAGAGAATCTGAGCAAGGAGGGTAAAGGAGCTCAATTATTTCTTAAACAAAGAGCTGAAGTCAGTGCTCCCACTATGGATTCTCAGTGTAAAAACCACAAAATAACATGTTGGTCCTCTGAGCATGTAACTCATTGTAATGCTTTGATTTTTTTTTCCTTTAATTTAGATCTAATACAGTGCACAAATGAAATGAATGTGAATATTCCACAGTTGGCAGATACACTCTTTGAGAGAACTGCAAACAGTAGCTGGGTTGTAGTGTTCAAAGCTCTAATTACAACACACCACCTCATGATGTATGGAAATGAGGTAAGACATGAGTCCTTCTGTTAAAGCCCACATGACAGCTTTTAAAAAATTGTCTCAGTCTGTAAAGCTTTAAATATGTACTTCAGTTTTTCAAAGATTTAGTTTTTCCTCTGCTGATGGCTCTAAAGTATTTGTCCAGAGGGAAAAAATACTCCTTCATTATTTCAATACCAAAATAGATCAGTGTTTGCAATTTACCTGCAGGTATTTGGGTTGGTCTGTGAGGGAATAATGTGTGACCTTTCTAGAATAAAGGCTTGGAAAACTTCTGATGAGCTTTACTTCATTAGGGCAGTGCTTATCAGTAAGAGCACAGCAGAAGAGTCTTGTTAGCCCTCCAGAAATGTGCAGCTAACCTAAGAACAGATAAGAAAGAATACTTGCTGAAGGGGAGAATGTGGTGACTAGAATATTTGATCCTGCAAGACATCATCTAACGGGCTGAGTCTTCATATGTTGTTGCTGTTAACATTCCTCTACTGCCTTTAATTCACTTCAATTATTTCATCACAATTCATTAAAAGCTCCCTGGTCAGTAACACAGAGTCAGAAGTGCAGCCTCTCTTGCACAAGCCTTATGTTAAAAGCTAAACTCTGGTCAGGTGACAGTCCTGCACTGTGTGTGGTCACTGACCTAAGAAATGATAACTGGTAACGTTGAAGTGATGATTCTAAAGTGCTTTTCAGCCATTAAACTGCTGTGAAAACTTGGTGTTCCCCCTCTCTGCAAAGCTCTGAGCTTGATTGAAGTGACCTGTAAAACACAGTGTGCTCTTCACACTGCAGCAGCTGGCCTATGTCAGACTTCAGGAGTTTGGATAATGCCAGCTTGGGGAATTTTTGTTTTGTGTATTCCAGCTTGTCTGTTCTAAAGTACAGAGTTAACTAGGCAGCTTCCTGTAGGATTATTTGTATTTTATTCATGAGCAGTCATGTCTCTTTGCTTGGTTTGAATTTATATTTTTGCCAAGTCGAGTTTTGGACTTCAGAAGCTTTGCTAATGAGTATTGTCGGGTTTTCCTCTAAATTTTAACTAATGACTGTTGTAGATAGAGGTTACTAGGAACAGTGACAAGGCAAGTGTAGTTGACTTGTAATCTGCTTCTGTATTTTAACTCTCAGCACAATTACACTGTGAACTCTTCCTTCCCCCAGCGCTTTATCCAGTATCTCGCGTCCCGGAACACTTTGTTCAACCTAAACAACTACCTGGACAAAAGTGCCATGCAGGGTAAGGCTCTGTCACTGAAATACCCCTGCTCCTTTCTTCCTCTGTGCACAGCAGCAGCTAAATGACATTTAAGTGCAAGGGTGCTTTGATTTTTATTGTGTGAGACACCAAAGAAAGTCCAGCCAAGAATGTAGACACAGATAAAGTGAGGTTGTGAGTGCCAGAAATCTGTAATGTACACAGCACTGCACACACAGCTGTAAATTTTACAAAGTGAGCTCTTGATGCTCATTAGAATAAACCTGATGAATCAGCAGCACAATAATAATTTTTGTTGTTGCATTTTAGAGCCTCAGGAGTAAATATTTACTGTTAAGGCCCATGGAATGGTAACTGGGATGTGCTGTATAAATAGGGAGAACTCCTTCAAATCTCTGATGTGTCCTTTAATTACTTGCTAGTGGTAGAACACCTTTTTAGGTTTTTATGTGGGTTTTGAGGGATGGCAGATAAGTTAGCAAACTCTTCAGCATTTTACTAGGAATACTTTTTTATTCTAATTTCCAGAACATACTCACAAGAACTGCTTGGTGCTTGCCTAATCTTTTATGCTCAGTTCTTGTCTAATATTTTAATGTGTTCAGGTGTTTGTTCTTATAATTGCAGCAAATGCTTTCCTAATCTTAGCAACTTGGGAAGAAACTAATGTCACATCTCAAGATTCTGGAAAGTGCCTAGGAAGGATGTGTTATGCAAGCTGATGTAAAATAGGCCAGTAGGAGAGCAGTTGTTGGAAAGAACTGAAAAGCTGTACTCCTTCAAAATGTCTAACTTCCAAATGCTTGACTTTCAGGCTATGATATGTCTACCTTCATTAGGAGATACAGCAGATACTTGAATGAAAAAGCACTTTCCTATAGACTTGTAGCAGTTGACTTCACCAAAATGAAAAGAGGGTAAGACCACTACTGCTGCCTCTGTTTGAGCCTTCCTCTTGCAGGGGGTGGGACAAGGAGGGGCACAGTTCTTCCTGAGCTTGGCATAGAGTGGTGGTTTTTTGGCCCTTTTGTATTGCTGAAACAATCCAATGTGTGCTGAGATCTCTGTGTCTTGTAAATGTGTCTTTTTTTACTCTGTAGGATCGATGGAGTGATGAGAACTATGAATCCTGAAAAGCTTCTGAAAACCCTTCCAATCATACAGAACCAGCTGGATGCACTCCTTGATTTTGATGTAAGCACTTTAGGCTCAGTGTTCAGTAACACTCTCTCATTTTGAAGTGAGACTTTCATTATTTGGTCAAATACTAATTTACTTTCTCATTGCTTTCTACACAGGCAAATCCAAATGAACTAACAAATGGTGTTATAAATGCTGCCTTTATGCTCCTCTTTAAAGATTCCATTAGACTTTTTGCAGCATACAATGAGGGGATTATTAATCTTTTAGGTATGTGAGAATTTTTTTTAGCTTTTGAATTTTGTGAAAGATACTGAGAAAACTGGAGAACGTGGACAATTTCTGAGTGCAGTTCCTTAATAAATTGTCTCTGCTCTGTTGCTGTTGAATGAAGCCTGTCTTAGTTTTAGTGACCAGGAGCACAGGCTTACACATCCACTGCTGCCTGGAGGAATACATGTTGAAACAGAGAGTGAAGTGAGAGTGTGATTGGTGAGACTCAAACAAAAGTACCATGAAAGTGCAATGGATAACCTTTGCAATTGGACTGTCCAGGTTTGGTGAGATTTGTGGTGTTTTGAGTATTTAATATACTCACAGTATGGCTGAGTTCTGTTTTCCTGTACTCTTTAAAACTTGACTGGCACCTGAATGTGCCTGAGCTGAGGAGATTAAATGTAGGGGTTTTCTAAAAGGGTGATAAGCTCTTAGCAAAGCCTTTTCATTACTATTTAAGCAAATCTATCAATGAAACCATCAGTTTGTTTTGTTAATCCATTCGTTTTTACTCAGTGCCATATCTGTAAGTATATAGGGCAAAACCATAATAAGTGAAGGATGTGGTTGATGCTCCTTTTGGTGGGTCAGCTCAGTGTATGTAGCCACTTAAGTATCAAAATGTATTGATACAGGGTCTAAAAAGGTAAATAAATACCAGGAATGTTTTCAAATGATAAAGTAGTCTGTCTCATTGCCAGCTAATAAGCTGACTTTTTGAAAATATTCACCATAATACCTAATTTAACAATTTGCACTGATTCACATCCATGTTTAATAAGTTTTTGTATTATAGTCTAATACATTGAAACAGAAAAGTCAGTGGTTTTGTATTGACTGACTTATTATAAAAGATTTCAGGTATTTTTGTAAGCTTGAAAGTCTGACTAGCTTGCAGTTATTGTCCATTCTCTTACTGAAGCTTGTGTCAAATTAACTTCTATAATACTGTGTCAGCTTTTTGCTGGGGAGGTTATCATCTTACAAGAGTTTTATTTGCATCCTCAGAAAGATATTTTGATATGAAGAAGAACCAGTGCAAAGAAGGCTTGGATATTTACAAAAAATTTCTAGCCAGAATGACCAAATTGTCAGAGTTCCTCAAAGTAGCAGAGGTAAATAAATCTGGTGGGTGGAAAGGATCTAATTTAGTTCTGTGTATTGGTACAGTATCAATATTCATAGAAACACCTTTAAACAGATTGTTTGCTTAACTTCGCTATACAAGGGAGTATTCTAGAAATTAGGTATTTTTAAGATTTTATGTGCTTATTAACATGGGGTGGGATTCTTGGGTATCTTTTTTATCAGCCAGACCACATTCTGAAGGATCATTATAAATTTTATGAAAGCTCCAGAATGTATAAACTGATTATTACAGCCTATTTAAAGATATCTATAGGTCTCTCCTTCATTGTAAGTGTTTAAAAATGGAGAAGTAGTTTCAGTAAGCAATGTTGCTGTTTGTAGTGGCTCTAGCAGGGTTTTCTGGTGAAAGTCAGGCTGGATGAAAAGCTGAGTTTGCCTTGAGATGGAGCTTAATGCATTTGTGATTTCTAAGGTGTGCTCCTTGTGAAACTAGTACCAGTTCAGAAAATGATGAATATCCCTTAATGCATAACTTCTGTGTAACATTCAGACACTGCTGGGTTTTATTTTCATGGCCACTGCACATAGTAATATACTTTTCTTCCCCTTCTTTTTTTGTAAACCCAGCAAGTTGGAATTGATCAGGGTGACATTCCAGATCTTACTCAGGTGAGTGTACATTGCATATTGATTAACCCACTTCTTTTGTTCTGGGTTTTTAAAGGTTGGTATGTATCATAGTAATCATTCATCTCAAAACTGTATTCTCTTCTGTGTATTCATATGTGGGAAATAGGTATAGTAGCTTCTCACATGGATTAAATGTATTTAGTACTTACACTTAGCTGTTCTTACTGAGATTTGTTGATTGTTTAAAGCAATAAAACCCACAGAAAATAATATTTTTCAAGAACTTCTGGTTTTTATCACAGAGGATTCCTAGGCAGCTCATCCAGAAGTATTTTGCCATACCTAGAGGAAAACCTTCTGTTTCACTCTAACCTAATTTCTTCCTACACACTTAAAGATGACAGTGAGCTGCTTCAGTTGAAATCTTTTTCTGTCCCCTTAAGTCTGAAGAATAAATTTGATGTTTCTGTATCAGCTCTTAATGCTGGCTTTGGTTTTACTCAGTAGTATGAGGGACATGTGCAGTGCTGGAAAACTCACTCTGAAAGGTGGAAAGCAGGGAAACACCTTCCAGTGAGGATAAAGTGGGCAGAAAGGGGTGAGAAAATGGTTTGACCTGGTGAACAGGAAGCACTGATAGTCCCCAGAGGCCAGCAAGGTTATTCTTTGTGAGTCCCTTCAGTTAGAGGGATGTTTTATTTCTCACCTGGGGCCAGCCCAACAGAGCAGAGTGTTTGTCAGTATTTCTGTCGCACAGAGGAGCCTGCAGGGTGCAATGAACAGCCTGAGGAAACTGGGCACAAACTGCAGGGCCTTGGAGTCCAGTGCTGGAGTACAGCCAGTGAGAAACTAAAACTCTCATGTGTGATGTTTGAGCAGTCACATCTAACCCTACACCAGCTTCCTGAAATTAAATTTCATGGGTTAATCACAAAGAATATATCTAATGTGAAGGTTTACCTAACCTTAATCTGTGTCTTTTTAATATGGAAATCAAACCTGAGGCACCAACTTCCATTGTCAGTGGTGTTCATCACTGCCTGCAGTGTGATTTCCATCTGAAATCATGGCCTGCTTCAAAGCACAAATCTCTAATGTTTGCTCCTAGCATTTCATATTAATCACTTCAAGAACTTGCCTGTGTGGTATAAAAGAAATATGACTGAAACCACCAGGGTAAGAGCAGGTAATGATTGAAAACAGTAGTTTGAAGTTCTCTCTTGGTGTTTGATCTCAGCCTCATACTTTGTCTTTTGATTAGTACTGCAGTGTTCAGCTGGGCTGTGTTATGCTAATCACATTACACTCAAGTCTGAGGTTATTTATACCTCACTGGGTTAGTGTGCACTTGTCCACTTAATTGGGTCATTATAAGGCTCTTGAAAGCAAGTGGGGTTTTTTATTTACTGGGAATAGGGGTATTTAACTTCATTTTGGTGCTTTTTTTATCTGAAACGTTCAGTGAGAAAATAATCTACTCTGCCCACAACATTTGATTTCTAATAGCTCAGCTGTTTTGTTGTAAGTGCATTTATATGAGAAAAGCAATTCTGAGTTGCTGATGCTCAGCATCCTGTGCATTTTGGCAATTTCAGTGCCACTATTAAGCATTCCACTTAGAAAATTTCATGGCATTTAATATGAGCTGAGTAATTGTGCATCCATTTAGTTGCCACTTCAGAAGGATTTGCTGGAATTTCTTAATACTGCCACTTTTGCCTGTTTCTGTGAAGAAAAATTTCCCTGTTTCACAGTGCTGTTGCTTTCAGTTAATGGCTGTTCCTGTGAACATTCCTGGGTTGTTTCCCTCTGTGTAGGTGTTACTCTGCAGTGTGTTTTGGGGGTGGGGGATGAAGGTGAATTATGAAATACAGCCTTTCTCAGCTCACTGGCTGGATTAGCCCAGGTGTGATTTCTGACATAAAACTCCCCTGTTCACTCCAATGCTTTGTTGGATATCTGCAGTAGTGAGAAATTTCAGAGGAGGTTACTGGATTGTTTGGTTGAGTTCTGGTGGCTGAGGGGGTTGTTCAGAGGGTTTTAGAAAAAGTAAGTACAAAATAGGCATTTCCATACAAATAAGTTTGAGTGGCTTTGGGAGGAAAGAAAGACAAGGAAAAGCTTTCTGGAATTAGGGCATAGTCTCCTGTTACTAAGATTATCTCAGTAGCTGTGTCATGCCTTTTGCAAGCTATTAAAGGTAAGAGTGTGGGAAGGTTAGGTTTGATTGGGTTTTTTGGTTTTGTTTTTTTGCTTGTTGTTTTTATTTGGTTGGTTTTTTGTCCCTGATACCTTTCCAAAAGGTATTTCAGAATGTCCCCCTTGGGATTTAGCTGTCTGGGTCAAATGCTGAATTTATTCATGACCTGTTGTTGAGGTAGCTACACTGTCTTAGCTTACCTTGCTCTACTTAAGAAATATAAGCTCAGGTCTTCATTTTGAGACAAACAGGTTTTTAGGATTATTCTGATGGCCTTTTTATTTTTTTTTTTTATCTCTTTATTCATCTAGCTTGAATTTGCCTTCAGTGAAAGTGGGAAGGTAGAATTGTGCTCAATATTTCAAAGGGGAGCTTGCCTGCCAAAGCCTCGTGTGAATAATATTTTCCTCTTTCCAGGAAATGCCTTGTTCTAGCTTTTGGTACAGAAGGGCTAAGGGCAAGTTCGTTTTCCCTCCAAACAATGCCTGTTATATCTGTTCTGCCTCCTGAAAGTTGGCAAGTGGTAACAGAGGCTTAATGTCTCTGAAACCCTGCCAGGTGAGGAGCATTGAGCTGGCAAAGAGATTTCAATTTTAGAGGTACATTCCCTTGATCTAAATCTGCAGGAGGATTTATTTCACTTAGAGTAATTGAGTTGGTTTATTGTACAGTTGCATCAGTCTGCAGTAGTGTCCTTGGGATCAGGCTGGGTTTGAGTCCCTGTTTTATCAGACCTAACATCCTGCTGGTTTCAGGTGTTTTTACTGCAAGCCTTTGGCTGTAAATATTTGCATGGAGATGTCAGGGGTTTTGTTGTCACTTGGGAGAGTAGATCAAAACTGCCAGGTCTGTTTTGGGACTTGTGTGAGTTTAAGAGAGTAGTGCTCATTCAGCTCTGGTTATTCTGTTAATTGTAACACAGCAAACACTTGCCCAAACCAAGATTCTCACCTGCACAGAAGCAGGGACACTCTGGGGAATCCCTCCTGCCCCTGTGGTCTCACTCCTGTTCAGGAACCACCACTGAGATGGAATTTGGGTGTGTAGGATGGCAGCAAAACCCACAGGCACAATTACTGATGTGTGAGATTTTGTTTGTTTTTACTTGGGGGAGAAAATGAATCTGTACTAAACGATGATGTGTTGATAGAAGCAGTGTTTTATAAATACTTTTAATTTCAGGCACCCAGCAGCTTGCTTGAGGCACTGGAACAGCATTTGGCTTCTGTGGAGGGAAAGAAAACAAAGGAAGTCTCTGCTGCCAGCAGGTGAGCACCCAATGAATTACAACAATGTACTTAGATTTGTCATTGTCATTCTAACAATTCCCAGGATTCAGTCATGTGGTGTTCTTGATTTTTATCCACTTCTGAATGTATCTTCCCAGAAATAGAAATGAAACATCTAGTGGGTAACAGTCTGATAGCTCAGGCACATTTGAAATGTGGGTATGTCTGCCTGTGTCTCAGGCAGACTTCTGTTTATGCTGTAATAAACCACTGAGCTGAGACCTTGTATGTTGTTCTTTTTAGCTTTTACTTTTTTAAAGTCCTTTGACTTGTAACATTTGTAAGGTGTTTGGGTTTTGATAGTCTTCTTACCCAAGATAGGATGGTATTTATCTGAACTGTTATTATTTATATATTCATGGTCTACCTCTCAGACCATGAATTTATCTTAACCTTCTCATTAAAGTTCTTCAGCCCCTCCTCAGAAGAACCAAATTAGCTTAGATGTGTTGTGCTGAAAGAAATTGTGTTATTATTTCTGTCAAGTACAGTATCAGTATGTATGAAAATACTTCTGACTGAATAATGAGAGATCTCTTTTGGCATAGGCATTCTCCCACAGGAACTTGGTAAATATTGATAAATGTATCAGGCTGAGCTGTGGTCCCAGTCTTTCTCCTCAGTTTATTTTTTTCAGGAATCTAAGGATTCACTGCCACAATATTCTGTTCATATGTACAGTGCTGTGCTTTCTTTGCTGTGACACAGTGCACAAACAAGCTTTCTGTGCCTCTGCCATTTCAGTAACATTCCAGTCTAACTTTAAAGAGGAAAGACAGCTGCTGTGTCCCACATTTTCCAGCTCCTCCCCACTGAAACTCGGGGGAGTCACTCTGTGCTGGTGCCTCCTTGTCACCAAACTGTTTTTGGGGTGTCTGCTCTTGTGTACCAGAGAGTAAAAGAAGTGATGGGGAGGAGGATGAGACACAGCTAGATAAGGCCCTTGGTGATTAAACTGTAAGTGGTGTATGCCTGACTGTGGGTTTTTTAATAATGTTTTTGTAAATCATTGCTGTTTTTAGAGCCAGTGCCCTGTCCAGTGCTGTTTCCACACTTGCCAATACAGGAATGTCATTCAGCAGGATGGATGAGAAGGAAAAGCAGCAGGCACTGGAGGAGGAACAAGTCAGACTGCAGGCACTTAAGGTAGGATGTTTTTAACAAGTTTTGTATTCCAAGATCTTTTCCAACTGGATAAAATCGTGTATGGTGAGGAAACTTGCAGGGTCACTCAGTGTTTTATGTGAAGAGCGTGAGCTGTGTAAGACATACACTGTGCTTTGACCAGTGCTGTACAAATGCAGTGAACTTATCTAGAAGCAGTGGGGGATGTAAACGTGAAATTAATTTAAGTAAAGGTGTTCCATTGCTATGTTATGATTGGGTTGCACATTGTCACACTGATTTTTGAACATCTGAATTGAACCATGAAGAGACTCGTAAAGCAGGGAGATGATTCTTCCTGAGCAAAGGTCCATTGAGCTATTTCTCTGAGTGACTCTGGAGGGAGCCTGGAATGTGTAGCTTGACTAGAAGTGATTTACTTCTAGGCAGATATGGATTAAAAACTAATTATTTAAAACATCAAGTCTCACCTTGATTTTACATGCTTTGTTAAAACAAATACTCTTATCTCTTAATTTCAATTATTTTTCTGGTTTTAGGACTTTATAGAAGAAAGTTTTTTATTTATTTAAAACCATAATTAAAATGTTCTTCTTGGAAAAGATCTCCAGGACTGAAATGCTAGTTAATTAATAAGACTAAAATGCCAGCTTGTCTCTCTCATCTTGCAGGAGCAGCGATTAAGAGAAATCTCTGTAGTATCAAATTCCACTTCCACATCAGCATCCCCAAGCACTTTATCAGGAAAAAGTGTGAACACCACTGTAGCTGTTGACCTCTTTGCTGCACCAGCACCCACAACAAATAGGTGAGAGAGATTTTGTTTTCTGAAAGAAACAGAAATTACTGCACTGACCTGCAGCACCACAATCACCTGCAGAACTGTGACCGCAGTTACCTCTGTTGCCTTTGGCTGTTTTGTTTTCTTGATGTAGCCACAGGAATTTTGTCAGTAAGACAAAAACTTAATTTTTTAAAATGACCAGTTTGTTGTATCACTGTTGTTGATGGGCTGCTAGCAAATAAGAGAAAATGAGATTGGTGTGATTGGTGTTCATAAAAGCAAGAATACAATGCCTGTTACATATCTTCATATTTCTCTCTCTCTCATTTTGTTATTCAGCATGCCCAACCTTTCTAGTGATCTCTTTGATCTTCAGCCTGCATTTGTTCCAACTGTGCAAAGTACTCCAGCTATATCAACATCAGCAAGCAGTGCTTGGGGAGGTGAGCTCATACCTTGCTTTGACTGTCTAAATGATAAGGGAATTCTTAGAATACAAGATTCATACTTAATTGAATCTGCATCTTAAACCTTAACTATTTTGCATCCAAACATTGATAACAAAATATGAAGTAAATAATCTGAAAGTTCTGATAAACTTTGTTGAACACAGCATTGGTGTTGATGGAACAAAGGAGTGGAAGTGTTCAATAAAGGGGACAGGGAGAAGAAATGTAACTAAAGATCAAAGCTGAAAAATACTGGGAAATAAAACCTAAGCAGGTGTAACTGAAAAGATCCTGGACTTTCCATTTAATTAAGCAGTCTTTAATATACTTCTCATTTAAAAGGTGTTGGTAGCTTCAGAGTTCTTGTAAAAAACCTGTGGACTCCACCCTTCCAAAGAATGGTCAGGTTAGATGTCAAAGAAATGGCTTAAATGCCAAAAGAAGGCAATGTTCACACCCTAAAATGTTCCTATTTCATAGGTGGAATTAATACTCTTATGTGCTATTTAAAAGGTAGATTATTGAAGCCAAAAATGTAGTATCTAATTTCCTTGATAAATGTTCTGTCATTCTCCCTCTCCCACCCAATGTCAATACTATAATTATTTCCTCTACATAGAGTTATGATTTTTTTTATCTGAAACTAAGAATTTGTATCTAAAATTTGTATCCAGATAATATCTTACCTAAAATTTGTCTCTACCTTTGATCATTAGGTGGAATATTTAGGATTTGACTTTGTCTAGAGATTCTCATATTCAATCATTTCAGTCTGGTTTTCTTTTCCATTGTTTGTACTCTGTCTTCTTCCCTTCACTTCTGCATCTGAAAGGTCCTTTCTCGTCTTCAAATGGTTGTGTTGGTTCTCCACCTCATCTGGACATCTTTGACATGAAGCCAGTTGAAGAAGCTGTAAAATCTGCCACCCCTTTCATCAATTCTTCTTTTTCCTCCAAACAAACAGTGGAACTGTTTAGTGGTAAAAAAACCAAACCCCATGGAATTTATTTGCAACTGGAGATGATAATGCTGATAATGTGGGCCATGTAATCTTTTTGTGGTTTGGGCCAATATTCACTTTTTATTAATAAAAGTGAAAATGGTGCATTAATTCCAGGTGTAGTAAATTATGTTTCCTTAAATGTTTATTTCTGTAGTTGAAATAAACTCTTCTTTTGTTCTGCTTGCCCAGTCTAGACATCCTAAAACTTGCAGCTGAAATCTGCTGATTTCTTTAAAACTGCAGCCTCCTTTCTCTTTTGTAATGGGGAGTGCAGGAGTAACTTGGCTTTTCAAATCTGTAAAATAAAAAACCCCTTTTTATAATAGTAAAAACTTCTTAATTTTTAACTGCAAACTTGTTAGGTTCCCTCTTCCTTTTTATCTTTAAAACTGATCTTATTTTCTTCTCTCTTTTTGCAAAGATGACTTTAGTGGTCATAAACCAACATATGCTTCTGTGTATCATCCTGTGACTGTTGATGGTAATTTGATTTTTTTGTTGTTTTTAAAAACTTTCTGGTTTCACTGGAATGAGTGATATTCACTTCATGGGTGTATTTCATTACTCAACTTTTTTTTTCAGGTTTTCCTCTTCCTTCAGCTTCTCCAAGTACCACCTCTTCAACAATTAATGTGGACTTTGATGCTGTTTTTGGAGGAAAATCTACAGCACCAGAATACAGGACTGCAAGTGGTAAAAACTGCCTTATGACTAATTTATACCCTACAGGCAAAAATTGCTTAACAATGCAGCATAATTGCTATTGCAGTCAGAAATTTAATAACTTAATATATTTGCAAGGTGATTATGGGCTGATAAGAGGCAGTCAGTTCAGTTGTTAGTAGTTATTTACTTTAAAATTAGTGATTTAAAATTGACTGATTTCATTCTCTGTGTAATAACTGTTTCTCTCTCCCTGGGGGAACAAACTTTGAACGTGGCCCACTGGATGTCTCCTAACGGGTGAGTTTGTGTTCATTTGTCTTCTCTGCCTTTGATGGTGCTGAATTCCCCCTGACTCCATTCAGAGGCACAGCACAACTGGTTCTGTGTGTTTCTTGAAGAATATCTGAGTTATTAGACTCTTTCTGTTCTGTGTAACAAAGTATTGTTGAAGTGCAGTTAAAGACCCTTTTAGATTAGTAGGTACAGTAGAGTATTCCATTAAAAATAAGAAGTTTATGCTTCTATCAAAGTCTTAAACACTTCCATCACATTGAACCTTCACATATAAATACTCAAATTAGTGTTCTGTAAAGAAAATCCCTCCCTGGCCTATGGATGTAATTTTTAACTGCAGTGTAGCCATTTTAACAGTTGCTTTTATTTTCTTTGTTCAGGTTTTAACTTTCTAGATGATGTATTGCAACCCACAGTACCACCACAGAATCAAAGAGCCACTGTAGCCAACCAGCAAAGTGGAAAAATTCTGGCAAATGACCTTGATTCTTCACTTGCTAATCTAGTAGGAAGTAAGTTTTGTGAAGCTTTCAAAATTAACTTTCCTGTTTGTTACTGAAAGCAAAACAAGCTTTTTTCCCCTCCCAAATTAAAATGCTTAAGGGTTTTGTCTCTTTTCCCCCACAGATCTTGGCTTTGGAGGAACTCCATCCAAAAAGTAAGTGCATAAATGTACTTAGAACATTCTCACATCACTATTTGATAGTCTCTGGAACTGACATGGCAAGGGTCTCATCTCTTGAAATAATCTGAAATAACTGAGAAGTGCATTGGAACAGTGTGTTTGTGGTCAGTCACCACAGCACAGCCAACCTTAACTTCTGAAGTAGCTCACTTTGTTTTGCAATTGCTGTGTTTTTATTGAAGTAAAAAACAAAACACCATAAAAGTTGCATCAAACTCCAGTTAATCATTATAGGCACAGTGCAGTACTGGTAATTCCCTTTTAACAGAACCTCCAGACTTCACCCTTACTGGAGAAAAGATACATAATTAATTACTGAAATCCCGAGTTTCTTCATAGATTTTGGCTATGTGCATGCTTTAAGGCAGTTTGGGTTTCCTGTTCTGTTGTTTTACTCTGGCTGTGGCCTCTCCATGAAAACTAACAGCATGGTTTCATTTTAGATCAGATATGCAGTGGTCTCAGCCTGCAGAGAAGAAACTCACTGGTGGAACAAACTGGCAAGCAAAAACAAGCACATCAACCACGTGGAACCCAACCCCCTTGCCCACTATTCCACACATGGTAATTCCTGTGCTGGGAAATCACTCTTCATTCTAGCAAATGCTGCTGCTCTGCTTGCATTCATTTATGAATTTCTATATATTCCTGCTTTTATTAATTTATAACACCAAAGGCTTTTGATACAAGACTGGAGGGTAGCAGGGAATGTTAACAGGATCTTAGTGAATGAGGCAGAGATTTTAGCATGCTTTATTTCCCCTCACTGAAAAACTTTAATTTAAATCTCAAGTGAAAGGCTGATTACCTGTCTCAGTTCATAAATTCTTCTGGGATTGAAACAAATGATCCCAGCCCAGAAAATTCCTGCTGTGCATGTTTGAGATGCTCCCACTCCCCCTCCCCTGCACATGTGCACACAAAAATTCACCTTTAAAGAATCCTGAGAATGTGTTTTAAGGGCAGAACTGCTGTTCCCTCCAGTCTTTGCTCCTTTTTCAGTTTTCTCATGAAACACTGCTGCAACCCCTGCAAGGCACTTTAATAAGGTCAAGCAACACTCTGGACTTTCAATAATGCTCAATAGCAAATTCATATTTTTAACACAGTTCAAAATTAAAGTGTATCTTTTATAGTTATTTAAATGAAGAATTTTCATTTCTAGGAAGGATATTTGTAGGCAACTGACTTTTCTGTGCTTTTAAAAGAGATTTTTCAAGTGTGTTGTATTCATAATATATTCCTAGAAATATGAATCACTTCTAAAATATAACTGTCTTAGAGGGAAGTAGATGTTCATCTCAGTTATGTAGACAACTAGGAAAATTACCACATGTGCTGTGAATTTTGGACTGCTTCTGACTGAATTTTGCAATAAGCACAGTTTGGCCTTTAATGTCTATTTTCCTTGTCTTACATGACTGTGCTCATTCAGAATTAGAGAAGTTGAATACAGTATTAAATCCAGTATTGGAGTAAAAAAATGAGACAAAAAGATTTGATAAAAGGGCAGAGTTGTATTGTACTCTGAGATTTTTTGAGACTATACAATCTCTTTATTCCCTCTAGATGCTCTAGAATATATTGTTGGAGTGCTGATGCATTTTTATTTCTGGAACACAGAGGGTACCTTAGTACCCATTGATCACTGTGGATTTCAAGTTATCTTTTTATTTCACATGTTCATGAGGTCTGAGCATTTGACTGTTTTATGCCAGGTGTCTGCTCTTGCGTTTTCCTGGAGCTCCCAACACTTACTGATGTGAAGATGTAGCTCAGCTCTGAGCCTCTTTAAAATCTGTGTCCCAGAACTGCAAAGGGCTCAGTGTCCTGGGTGGCCTCTGGCAGGGAGAATTCACCCTCCAATTCATGTTCACTGCATCCTGCCCCAGTGTTCCATCCAGCTCTTGGCTTTAGTGTAATCAGCACTGCTTGACAAAGCATGGCCTAAAGAACAAAACCTGAGAGAGGGCTTGAAATTCTCTTCATTTTCCTTTTTCCACACTTTGATATGTGCTGACATCAGATGTGGGCAACATCAGCCTGGCTAAACCTCTGTTGTATTCACTCCTTCAGCCAAATGGTCACTGGCTTTCTTGGCTTTTCTTTTCTATGCTCTTCTCTAAAGTGAGAAGAAGGAGCATTGCATGCCACACCCTCTAACAGCCTCTCACACACATGCTTGTGCAAACAACGTGCTCAGGTCTGGCTAGGTGTAGTAAAACTCCTAATTTTGCTCTAAGTTGTACTAGTGGTAACTTTCCAAGCATAAAAACTGATGTTACTGTCCTTGCACTTTTTTCCCCTCACACTTTAATAAATGAGCATAGTTAAAAACTGTTATGGTCCTGGACTTGAATCCATCCCTTAGTTAGAATTTCAAGCTTGAATACCTATTAAATCATTTTCTATCTTATCCTTTTGCTATGCCAGAATGGAGTTCACTATCCTGGATATGTAAGTCCATTTCTTGTAAATACATTGGTTATTTTTAGTACTGAAAACTATGCTGTTTTCAAAGTTCTATATATAAATACATTACTAAATATGCATGAGTTTCTCTAAAATTTAATATTTTCTTGATTAAAGGTACCTGCTCCCATCACATACCCATTGACCACACCTCAAGTGCCTGTATATGGAATGGTAAGAAGCATGATTGGTTTTGTATTCCTGAAAACTGAGCTGTCTCTACAGTGAGTTTCATGTTGTGAATTCTGATGTTCAAACCATCCTGCAAATTAAATGTGTTGGCAATAGTGTGTGAAATCTGCTATTTTTCTCACACTGCATTGAAAGAGATGACTCTGAGGTTGATATAATGGCAGTTTTTAAAAGCTTTGACTTTATTCTCTGTGTGTGTGTCTATATGTTTCTTTTCTACTATACTTAAAATGCAAAAAGCTGTATCTTGTGGAAGTAGTTTGAATTTAAATAATTGGTTTTTGTGGGGTTTTTGTTTTTGTCACAGGTACCTCCTCAGGTTGGAGCTGCTCCTTTGATGGCACCCCATTCAATGATGTACACACAGCCTGGTCTAAGGCCAACAAATCCCTTTGCACCTGTTTCTGAAACTCAGGTGAATGGTGCTCTTTTTTAATCTTGATACTGAAACTTCAGCCTTGGCAAACACCCCCAAATCCTTCATGAAAGGCTGCTGGTGTATTTGTGCATGTCAAAGTCAGGGGTTCCTCACTCACGGGCAGCAGCTTTTGCTGGTGAGGAGGCAAATTCAGATGATGGAATTGCAGGCAGCAAGGAAGAAAGGAAAAATCAGATTTTTATCTATCACTATTTCAATATTAAGTAAACAGGAGTGGTGAAGGTTTGTAGGTTTTTGTCTCCCTGGGTATTTGGTTTAGTCGTACTGACCAGACCAGGGTTGGAAGCTTCTTGAAGGATCAGGTGATGTGGGAGTGGAAAAGGCTTGGACAAGAGATCATTCACTGTTCTCCTGTCATCAAATACATCATATTTAATATCAGGTCTTAATATTCTTTGGGGTTTTTTTAAAGTGCCAAAGCCTTTAACTTCCAAGTAACAAGGCAGCCAAACAGATTGTTTATTCTAAAACACTGGGAAAGCATTTGTTATGTGAGTGGCATTAATACGTGATCTTTGTTTCACAGATACAGTTTATGTAGAGCCACCAAAGCAACAAGATGTGAGAACAACCAAATATTGGTAAAAAAAAATGAAAAGACTGATTTTCAATCTTTCCATGATGTATTCCTGAACAGGGCAACTGTTTATTCCCTGTATAATACAATATTATTTTGAACTGCAATGCTTTAGAGATTCTTGTTTATAACAGTCACTGCAGTGTGAAGTCATGTTTGTTTCCTGATTTTTTTTTTTAACTGCTCAGCAGAAAACTGTATTTTTATTGAGGTTGACTCAGAAGGTGCAAGCTGGATTATCATGTTCAAAATCAAGGAGAAGGTTACATGATTGCTCTACAATCTTAGTCATCAGTGGATTACCTTAGGAATTGACTGAGAATGGCAAAGCTATTTATTTTCTTCATAAATTCTGTGGCTGTTGTAACCAAGACACGACACCAAATCAAGTTGAGCAATAAAATTTTTATGTGCTCTAATAAATACTGAGAGAGCAATGCTTGCATTATCATCAGGCCAACATTGTGTGAAATCAGACAGCTTTTTCACATCAGAATAGCTTATATAATGTGAGTTGGAAATGCTGTGAATCAACAAGACACACATTATTACATAGGTAAATACAGTCAAAATAATAAATTGCTCCATTGGTATGTCAGTATTAAGTGAGAAGAGGCAGCAAGGCTGCAAGTCTGTGATGGAGGAGGGGAAATGAGAATGTTCCAGAACATTCACAGCCTCCAAGAGGTGCCAGAGCTGCACCTCCATGGGCTCAGGGCAGAGAGAGCAGCCCTGGGAGCCAGAGTTTGTCAGTGCCACAACCACAGCAGCACTCTGAGTTGTTGATAACTGCAGAGAGACAGTTCTTCTTTCTAAAGTCCATTAGGTCAAAAGGCTCCAGCCTTGCAATCATGCTGACACACTTGTGAACTGGCAACTCTTTGGAAATCGTCCAGCTGTAGGGAATAGCTTGTGCTTCTTTTTTTTTTTTTTGAAATAAGAACCTAGTTGTAAACCATATAAAAAGAATTATTTTTAAATGTGTAAATATGTGTAAACTTTTTAGATAGTTGTTTATTTGATCCTGCAGTTATCTTTTTCTTCTGTAGTAATTTCAAGGTTAAAATGCTACATTTAAGAAATCCAGACTCTTTTTGAGAGGAAAAAATCTTTCAAATCAACTAATTTATGAAGTATTGCTGTTCACAATGGGTCAGATATGTACAGACTTCTGGAACATATTTTGTACTTAAGAATCTTCCTTCAGAACTGAAATTGGCTGTGAAAATGCCTTATCTTGTATTTTTCACTGTCTGATAAAAATAGCACTAAAAAAACCCCAATAGTTGTAATTAAGTAGCTAGAAGTAGGAACAACCTTTCCTCCAGAAGTTCTGTGGCAAAATGCAATGAGAAAAGCTCTCCTGTAAAATTCCTTCTAATGATGATTAATATTAAAGCTGAGTTTTCTATTGTTACAATAAATAGACCTCCAGTGTAGTGTTATGTCTTTTATCCTTTGGAGGGTCTGTAATTGCAGAAAAATCTCTCACTCTCACCATAAATGCAGATAGGCCTGAGAATCTTGTCAAACTCTCCTTTAAAAACTTCTAAATTAAGCACATCCCTCAGAGTGAGAACAACCCTTCTGTTTTTCCAAATGCTTAATTCTGTCCAAAGAGTGCAAAAGTAATATTTCTTAACCCTGTGGTAAATATTTTGCCCAGTGAATCAATACAAAAGAAACAAAATAAAACTCCTCTCCCCAACCCTTGATATTTGTAACTGCTAATTTCCTGGAAAATGAAACCTTGCAGAAATTTAAAACTCTGTTCCTTGATGTATATTGATTTTGAAAGGATTTGGACCAGTACAAGGTAGTTTAATGTTCACGTTTGAATTACAAAGGGCTCCAAGCTTTAATCCACCTTTATTGGGTTGAACAATTGTACAGTTTTTAAGCCAATGAGTTCTTCAGTGCCTATAGTTGCCCTCCACATGATGAGGGAATAGATGCCATTTCCAGTGGGTCGTTGTGTTGAGGGACTGTTTGTTTAAGAAATAGTGAATTTCATAGATTCATTCAACAATCAAAAGTCTTGTGTTGAAATCAGACCAGTCCATGTAGTGAGAAACGTCTGGGCATTAATGGCAGAAGTGAGAGTGCTACAAGCAGGCAGTTCTAGCCCTGTAGGCTGTTAGGTCTCTTTCTTATACTCAGTTGTGTAAGTAATAACACATTCTTTTAATAAAATATGCAAATAAATGCCTGGCAAGCAGTATATATCTGTTATAACTTTTATTTCAGAGCATTCTGAACATCTGGAATGTACCTGGCTCAGAAATGGATTTAGTACTGGATAAAAGCTTGCACTGCTTGTGATTTTTCTCTGGGTCTTTTAATGGTTTTTTGGTCTGCTTTCTTGTAGCAAAGCTGTCTGATACCAATTTATTAGTGTTTAAAGAAAAGGAGAAACAGCCACAAAGTATGTTTTAAAAACTTCATAACCTACCTTCTTTTGATGCTTTGAAACACAGCTTTCAGCTTGATCCTTGTGAAGCAAAGATTGCTTTGTACCTTCCCTCTGCACACACGTGCACAGGACTGGGTTTTGCCCCCCTCTTCCTTGTGCACATCTTGGAACACATTCAGTGGCAGAGTGTGTGTTTAAATAACATACATGAGAAGTGACAACCAAGCTGTCAAGGCTTTTATGGCTATTCTCCACAAAAAAACCCCACTTTGAACACCAAGGTTGTTCTTGAGGGTGGCTGTACCAGCCTGCAGAAGCTGCAGACAGTAGTTTGTGATGAGTGAAGAGAGCTGTATATAAATGTGACTTTTTTCCTTCCAACTGCTTGGATCAGAATCCCATTCTGAATCCTTCAGGAAGCTGATAACTAAGATGTCTCTCCGTGTTTGTGTGAACAAGGAGGAAGACTTGGATGTGTGCTGTACACTTTGCATCCTTGTACTTTAGTGGGTCACTCGAGCCTCACTGCTGGGACAGACTCTGATGGAATGTGCCATAGGATGACTTCTGAGGGACTTTGGAAAGGTGGATTGTGTGAGGCCTCTTGGACTTTTGAACATGTACCTCTCAAAATAACTGGGGTTTTCTAATGTTCTCTAGGTATAGTTTGATTTTTGCCTCCAAGAAGTTACTGATTTTTTTTTTTAATAAATTTTGGACATGTGTACTAGAAAAATCTCTATGTTCTGTGCACATAGTGGTGGAATTTTTGTAGGTAAAATAACAAATGGACTTTTGTTTAAGAGAAAAACAAAACCAACAGCAAAAACCACACACACAAAAGTAACAACAGTAAAACTTGTGACTACAAGATTGAATACAGGGTGTATCTATCCCCAGCTGGATATTTTGATGTGTGACAGGGATGGGGGGCGGTTGCAATTAGAATAGAATGCACTGTGGATCGGTGCTTAATTTGTACATAAAAAGGAAAAACTTTGTTTGGGGTGGTTTGTATTGTAAGGATAACATCTAAAGGCACTGTATCAGTTGTTTATTTCCATTGAAAAGATTCTATTTTTGAGCAATGGAAACTGTACATGTTATCATTTCTACATTACTGATAGCTAGGAATAGAGAACTTGTTGCTATGACGCTGGAGATGTGTCTGACTTGTCATTGATCTGTACATTGCTGCATCATTCTGCAGGTTCTCATGATCATTTCTTTAAAGAGATTGTAGTAACTGGTACAGTTACAACAGGAATTGTAACGTCAGATCTTTCAGTATATCTCAGATGTGTATCCTTGTGATTGAGCTTAATCCTTTACCAAATCTTTGGCTGGAATCTCATCTTGGAGCAATGACAAAATAGGTGCTGGAACAGATTTCCCTCACCCCAACCCACACTTTATTTATTTAATAGGTCTTGTTTTGTATGTTATGTTTTTTTCCCCATAACAGGTTTGTGCCTTTTATTGGATATTTATTTAAAAGGAGCTATGATAATTTAGGTTGCTTTTTTTCAGATGTATTCTTGTACAGCTGTTCCTTTATGTGAGTTCCTTCATTTTCTAAGAATACAGAATGTGTGGAAAATATACTAGCCACAAACTAGAAAAAAAAATCTAAGGACTTATGTTCTGTGAATAATTTTTTTAAAAATAAGCCTAAGCACAAGACTGGCTATGTTGATATTTTAATTGTGGAACTTCACAATTTGTTAATATGCAAATTGTTCATTTTTTTAAAAACTGCTCATATCCACATCTTTGATGAAACAAGTTTTGGAAAAAAATAAACTTTGCCATATGCAAGGTGTGTGTATGTGATCATTTTTTGTGTTATTAAGGCTTTCTATAATGCTGACAAGCCATGGCTGAATTAGGGTGTTTGGAGGGCCTGGACCAGACAGGCTCAGGGACGTGCAGCCTGCTGCAGCTGCTCCTTCTTCTAAATCAGAAAATTCTGGTTTTAATAGTTGTATTTTGGTTTCTTCAGGGTGCAGAGATGTGTTTTCAGTTGTGAGCTTGGACTAAATAGTTCATTCCCTGTCAATGCCGGGGCAGCAGAGCAGGAGCTGTGCGCTGCAGGAGCGGCAGCGATCCCGTGAGCTGACCGCGAGGGCACGGGGCCGGGGAGAACACAGGGCCAGCGTGATTGGTGATCCTTTAGAAATGTTTATTGTAAATTACTGAAGGCATTGTTCCTGTTCGCTCTATCTCGATTGTCATCTACGCTGCAGGAAAGGCAGAGCAGCTGCCTGTAGAACCACGGGCTGAAGCAGAGGGTGGGATGAGCGACTTCTCCTTCCCGGGCGAGGGCAAGCAAGGCACTCCGCAGTTCCTGTCACCGCAGGTACCCCCCGCTGCCGGAGCCTTCCCCTTCCCTGCCGGAGCCTTGCCTTCCCACGGGAGCCTCCCCTTTCCCCTCAGGTCGGAGCTGTTCCCCTTCTCGCCCGGAGCCTTTCCCCTCAGCCTGCCGCCCTCCCTTTCCCCTCAGGTGGCAGCCCTCCCCTTCCGGCCCCGCCCCTTATTATGGCAATGGGTGGTGCCTGGAGCAGCCACGGCTCCGCCCACTGCCGCCTAGCGCCCCGCCCACCGCCGCTCGGTTCTGACGCGATGACGCACGGCCTCGCCGGGCGCTGACGCGATGACGCACGGCCGCGGCGTCCTGGCGCAGGCCGCGCATGCGCCATCCGACCCCAAATGGCGGCGGCCGGAGGCAGCGAGGCGGCGGCGGCGGGCGGTAGGCGCGGCCCGCTCGGCAGCCCTGAGGCGGCGTTCGTGGT
>JBBMKD010000194.1:11040823-11056691 GCA_037834095.1 Argya squamiceps
CACCGCGGCGGGCGGGCGGTGCCGGGGGGCCCGTCACGGGCTCAGCGCTGCGCCTTTTCCCGGGGGAGGTGCCCTGTTTGGATGCCGAGCTGGCTGTTTACCTGGCCAGAAGCTCGTGTCCCCGCGTTAGGCAGTGCGGTGTTACTGCCCGGCTCAGGGCGGTGAGCAGCGCGGTGAGCACGCACTGCCCGGGGCACGCCTTGCCCCGCGGGTACCGTGCCCTGCTCCAGGCACCTCCCCATCCATCTTCCTCTCTTTATCCAGTTTCACACTGCTGAGACAATTCACTCTTGTGAAGCCTGTGTGTTCTTAAACCAGCAAATGTGTATCTGGAAAACAAACCGAACTTGTTTATCCAGCCTTAAAAACCGATGTGCTGAGCGTTTGGTGATTCTGTTGAGCAGCTGAAAGGCAGGAATCAGTGACTCTGCAGTGTCATAATCCCACAGTCATCTGTTCACTTCCAGCTCTGAGCCCATTCTTGTCCATGGTCCTGATTGCCCTTTTATTTCCTTTGGTCAATAACTATTGATCAGAAGGGCTGGGGCAGAGCTGGGTGCCAGGCAGGTGTGGGAGCTGCTGCCCACCTGCTTTTTCCCTGCCCCAGGTGTGTAAACCAGCAGAGCTGCTTCCACAGGAGGGAGTTCCATTTCACAGCATCCTCAGGCCTCACTTCTGCAACACTTTCCCAAACCTAATCCTGGTTTCTTTGTTAAAGACTCCTCTAGGAGCTTTATCCAGAGGCAGGAATGCCCAAGGCAGTGTTCAGGCAGTCTGAGGGGTGGTTTGAGTTTGGCTCAGTGTGGCCAGCACTGCCTGCTGCAGGCTGTGCAGCTCCTGTTGTGATACAGATTTCCTCACTGATAAGGAAGGCAGGGACTTGAGTCAGTCATCTCCTAATCAGTTTTTAACCAAGAGAGTTGAGGCACCACAATGAGGGGGAGCAGCTCCACGTCTGATACACTTCAGTGACACATCACAGCCTTTGTGGGGTGACACTGCTGGGGTGGAGACCCCCAGGTCGGCAAGAGGGGCTGAGGGGGCTGTGCTGGGGCCTGCAGCAGGTTTGGCTGAGCTCTGTGGGTCAGCTGGAGCTGTGGGTGTGAGTGGTGGCAGAAATGTGGGCTGATCCCTGCCCTGGGATCCCTGGCCTGATGCCCCTTGCAGAGTCTGGGACACTGTCCAGCTCCGTGCTGGGGTTCTGGGGGAGGCACGTGCCAGGCTGACACCTTTGCTGGCCTTTCTCTGGCAGCTTTTCCTGCCAGTCCTGTGGCTCTGTGTCAGCTGGTGACAGGACTGGCTGGAATTGTCCTCTGGAGGTTTCTGTGGTTTCCTGCTAACCAGAGAAGGAGCTGCTGAAACCAGGCTGTTCATTCCCATAGTGCCTGCCTGAGCAGGTACCTCAGCGTTCCCCCCTTGGCATCTGTCTGTTTGATCAGGCTCACTCCTTTCCTTCATCACTTTTATCCAAAATAATTCATAGCCTGGTGAGCCCCAGAGAAACTTTATTATCCCTGTTTTACAGGCAGGAAGCCCAGGTGTGGCTGTGCTCTGTGGGTACCAGCCCTGTGAGGTGTCAGGGCTGACAGCACTAACCATGCACACACAAACATGGTCATGAGATAATCCTTGCACTTATCCCTTAGTTCCCCACCAAAAAAAAGCAGGGAGGGGGAAATGGAGAAATGAGTAAGAAAAGAAACAAAATGCTTTTGTACTTCAGTCCCCAAAATAAGTTAGTTTCCATTTCAAACCCCCCTAGATGCAGCTGCAGTGAGATGAGGTGAGATGATTGCATGTCTGTGCCCAGGATTTCCATAAAACTCCTCTAACACTGAGGGTTTCTCTCTCCCCTTAAAGGAAGATGTAGATTCTTTCATGAAGCAGCCTGGAAATGAGACAGCAGATGTAGTTCTTAAGAAGCTGGATGAGCAGTATCAGAAGTATAAATTTCTGGAACTTAATCTTGCTCAAAAGAAAAGGAGGTAAGTTGTCATTTTTGCAGAATTGGGAAATGTTTAGCACAGTTCTGGGGTTTTTTTACAACAATAAATCCAGTGGGCAGGAAGGCTGTGGGGATCCCAGGGCTGTTGGGGGAGTGATGCCCTCAGCCCTGGAGAATTGATGTTTGAACCTCAGAAGAAACACATTTATTTTGGTTTGGTTTGTTTTACCTCTGTTTCTGCTGAGCTTTCCCTGTCCCCTGGGAGGTTACAAACACACCAAATGTCCAGTTTTAGCAGGAGGGGGTCTGTTGGTGTTGCTGTGTTTGTTCTGATGTGAAAGCTGAGTGGGTTCTGTCCTTCCAAAGGTGTTGTGAGGGGCAGGTGAAGCTGGAGCTGAGCTGCCTTTACTTACTGTGCCTTGTCTTTCAAACCTGTGTTTGTGAGCTGGAAAAAAAACTGTTTAACAAGTCTGAAAGTGGAGGGTGGACTGTGTAATAAAACTGATCACTTGTTTAGGAAACTCTGTGTCTCTGTAAAATAATAAATGATGACTGTTGTTAATTCACAGGCTAAAAAGTCAGATTCCTGAAATTAAACAGACATTAGAAATTTTAAAACACATGCAGAAGAAAAAGGTAAATTATTTTGAATATCTAATGAGTATGAGAAAAGCTAACTACCTTTCCACCCTAACAGAACACATTGCAAGAAATGTTTTGGAGAGCACACTTAATATGCCTTTATAAATAACAGAATTGTTTTTAAAGGTATGTAGTACTTTTTGAAAGCTAGTTAAAAAAAAAAGTTAATGTTTGTGATGCAAACTTCATTTTTACTAGTGTGTAGATTGCAGCTAAGCTTTGACTTCATCTCCAGTCTTAACAGAGATTTCTGTATTGTTTTTAAATCTATCTTTTACAAATACATTATTCTTGGAGCTCTAAGTTTAATGTTGCAGTGCAGTTATGTAGAATTCCACACAAGTTAATCCTGTATCAGTGCAGAAAGCAGAAAAGTGTGCTCTTTAGTCTAAGTTTTATGTCTTCAACATGTTTCCAGTGAAAATATCAATTGTAAGTTTTATCCTTTGTCTTAAGGATTCCACACATCCAATGGAAACCAGATTTTTATTGGCAGATAATCTCTACTGCAAAGCTTCAGTTCCTCCTACAGATAAAGTGTGTTTGTGGTTGGGGGTAAGTAGAATGGAACTTTCTCTGAAACTGTTTCAATAACTTAGAAAAGGCTTGTGAAAGAGAGTTTTGGTTTCTCTCTCCCCTGGTTGTAGGGGGAATGAATCTGTTGGTGGGTGCTGAGCACTTCACTCTGGCACTGAAGATTTCTTGTTCCATTTTTTTTTTGGTTCCTGAACAGTAAAACTTCAGAGAATTGTCTTTTTGCTGGGTTGTTCTTTCCAAACAGCTGGATTGTGTTTCCCCTACCACATCTGTCACTTTCTGGTTCAAATTAACCTCCAGCATTGCCTGGCATGGGAATGTGCCCAGCAAAACAACTTAGTTTGGCAAGAGCTTCCCATCCTCTCTGTTATTTGTATTCAGCATCTTCCTTTCCCTTTCCTTGAGGGAGGATGGGATTTCTGTGGCTCACAGGTACTGCCAGCACTGAGGGTGGACTGGGCACTAAAGCACTCACAGCCCAGATTCCTAAGCACTTAAGCAGCATCAGGTTGGAGTATTTTGTATTTAGAGCCTTCATTATATGTGGAGATTAAACCTGCTGATGCTTATTTTGAGACTTTTAAATCATGGATGTTCCTAAATCCCAGTGTTGGCTGCCAGACAAAACCTCTTGGTCAGGACAGAAACATTGTTGTGGCACATGGACCATCCAGACTGATTTGGGCAGTTGCTTCTTCCACTTCTTCCACTTCTATCAGAAAAAATAAAAAAAATTTCTGATACCTGTTGCTGTTAGGAGACTGTTCAGAATTCATAAACACTGATTTTCTTGGAGCACCCCAGGTTTATTTTCTAACAGAACATCAGAGAAGGTTCATCTTACTGACAGTTCACACTGAAAAGGTATAATGAAATACCACACACAGTTGATTTCATTTGGTGTTCTGGGCCTTCTGCCTTTCTCCTGTGTGTGTTGGGCTGTGCATGTCCCTGTTACTGGGATCTCTGTTTACAGACAGCTTTTCTGGCAGCTCAGTGGAGCCTTCCCTGGGATCCTGTAGGGCACAGACTGAATGTGGCTCCATTCAGCTCTTGAACAGGACAAAGCTTCACTGGTTTCACCTGATCCTGCTCTTTTATCTCATCCTGGGGTAACTTCTCCCCAAAACAACCATGTGTGGATTAAAAAGCACCACCACAGCCTCAGAGAGGACTTTTACTCCTGTTGTATCTTTAATACCTGTAGTAGCTCTTGTTACTGACAGTGCCAGCTGTGTGTCAGGGTTCCACATAGAGCCTGAGGTTTATCCTGAATCCACCAAAAACCTCCCAGGGTTGTGTGACACCTGCAAGGTGCTGCCCAGAAATGTAAAGTCTCACTTTCCAGATACATGAGGTTGAGATGCTGACACTGAAAGGCTGAATGATCCACAGGGGAAGGAATCCCTCCTGTAAGAGAACTTCTCTCAGTCCAGGGAGATTTATTGCTCAGTTCCTGAAGGGGTGGAGGCCTCAGGTGGTTCAGACTTTGCCTGTCCTGAATCCTGTCCTGGCCTGTCAGGACAGTGCTGCTAACGTGATCAGTTATGAACAACAGCCTAAAATGTGCTGGGTGTGGCCTTGTCCTCACAATGAACAGTAAAAGCTTTTGTCAACCTTCCCTTTTTAGGCCAATGTGATGCTTGAATATGACATTGATGAAGCTCAGGCTCTGTTAGAGAAGAATTTGTCAACAGCCACAAAAAACCTCGATCTTCTAGAGGAAGACCTGGATTTTCTCAGAGATCAGTTCACCACTACAGAAGTCAGTATCCTTTTCATTAATGTGTGTAAAAACAACATCCAGGTCACAGGCAGCTTTCTGGTGTGTTTTTATCTTACACTGCTGCCCTCACAGTTCTGTAGCACCCGTGACCTTTGCTGTCCTGGCAGCGAGGTGGAGCATTGTGTTTGCAGGGCTGAGCTGGAGGCTGGTGTGTGACACACAGAACTTGTGTTTGTGTCTGTGGCAGCCCAGGGTGACTCCAGGGTGAGCTGCAAGTGGGGATTGATGCCAAGGGACCACCCTAAAGCACAGGGGCCCTCCCTGCAGGGAGTATTGTTCTTTGTTGCCCCTCTCACCCTTTGCAGCTGCCTCCAGGCTGCACAAGCCTGGCACTGGCCTGGGCTGTGCTCAGGGGGTTTTAAATGTCTTTGTACTGTCGTGAGCCACTCCTGGGTGTGGGGGTTGTTTTTTATACTTTCTGGTTTAAAACTATTTTAATGAGTGTAGCCATTAACTGAAGCATTAGATTTAGTTTAATGAAGGCACAGCTGCTTGTTCTTTCACACTGACACTTGAGCTGCAGGAGTTTGGGGTGCCTGGAACAATCAGATACAGCTCAAATGGGCAGCTTGACTGAGATCAGCAAAGAGTCAGGAAAACCAAAATTGTGTTTTTCTCTGTTTTATCTTTCTGGAGGTTTTTAAAATAATGATATAAATCCTGCTGTTCCCAACAGTTACAGTGTTCAGCTCCTGAGAGCTGAAGCTTTGCACCTTTCATGAAGTGGTTTCTATACTGACTGTTGTAACTAAGTGGCCAACTCTAACCTGCTTTTTCTCCTTTTATAAAAATCTCTTTTTCTCTGCCAGCATGAGCTGTTTCCTTAATCCCACCCCCTCAGATATGGCTAGAGTTTATAACTGGGATGTAAAGAGAAGAAACAAGCAAGACCCTTCCAAAAACAAAGCATAGTTTTTCCAATTTTAAATGTGGTCTCAATTTCCAAGTATTTTTTATTTAAACACCCCCAAACTTCATTCAGGACTGAGTTACTTTCAGCATTTCAGTAACTGGTAAAATATATAAAAACTAATGGTGAGCACCATTTTATTTATTTGTAAACTCCAAATTTGGTTTCATGCATGCTTCATTAAATGAATGATTTGAAAAGGCACCACACAGTCCAGCAAAGGATGTAGGATTTTGACCAGACCAGTCCATCATAAATAAATTCCTGCCTGTCTGGAAGGCTGAGGGGCGTGGATGAAATGGAGCCTGGCACGTTCACAGGCTGAGGCAGTGCAGGGTTTTGTTCTCCATCTCTCTACAGCTGCTGGAGTTAGCTTTGACTGGGGCTGGGATGTGCAGCTGTGACCTTCCAGGAAACAACAAACCCAGAAGTGGAATCTTGGGGTTTGCTGCAGTCAGGTAATGGCAGCAGCAGTGTGCAGGGATGCCTGGGTGGGTGAGCTGACTGCCTGTGCCCAGCCCTCAGTGATTTGTGCTCAGAGGGCAGATTGCACGTGCTGCAGGCTGTGATTTATCCTCACAGGGCAGATTTCCCATGCTGCAGGCTGTGATTTGTGCTCAGAGGGCAGATCTCACCTGCAGCAGGCTGTGATCTGTGCTCAGAGGGCAGAGGGAGGGCAGGAGCAGCACAGGCTGTCAGGCTGCAGCTCTCAGCTCTCACGTTTCACACCTGAGCACAGCCTGGTGCTTTCAGTGAGCCCAGGGCTTGTGAGGGGCTCCCATTCCCCCCCTGGCCCAGATGTCTGAGCACAGCCCTCCCAGCTGGGGAGAGCTGGGTGACATCAGGATGGGTCACTGGAACATCTGCTGGTCCAGCTGGAGGATGGTTTTGGTCCTTACAAAGCCTTGTGAGATTGTTGCCTCTTCCCTTTGCAGTTCCTTTCTAAAATGAAATGCTCAGTGGTGATGTCAGTGGCTAAATAATCACATTCTGTGACTGAGAGTACAGGTTTCACTGCAAAATAAATGCAAATGTTAACTGTTCAATCTTCATGTAAGAAACAATATACCTGTAAATTTTTTTGTACTTTTATTTCATGATATTAAAATAGTAAAACTAAACAGTTGTGGCAAACAGCTGTTTTTGTGCATCTTTCTTTGTGAGGAAGTCATGAATGTGACATGTGATCTTCTGTCGTGTTTCTCTCCCCTGACTGGGCGTGGGGGGGTGAAAACTCTGTGGAAGCAGCAGAGTGGAAAGTGTGGTGTGAATGAAGGGGGAGTGTGAGTCAGCACATCTGAGCTGGTGGCTGCAAGCAGCGATTTCCCAGCGCTGGGGCTGTCAGACAGAGCTGCAGAGAGCAGGGGAACCCCTGGGGCACCGGGAACTGCCCCTGGGCTCATCCTTCCTGCCCCGTGCTGTTGGTTTCACTGGAGTTTTACCCTGTTCTCCCACAGACGTGGTGCTGCTCAGGCTGCAGCTTTCCTTTTTCCTTTTCCAGCAGCTGCAAACAAACACGGCCTGGTTCCTCTGACAGTTTTTCCCTCGGTTTGGATTAATGAGATCCCGACGGGCCCTGCTCCCCCCACAGCCCGGGCTGGTCCTCAGGCAGCAGTTTCCTCCCTTTGTTGTGCAAAACCAAACGGCCAGTTAAGCGTTTTTGCACAGCAAAAGCAGAACCGAGCAAAATCAGTGTGCCAGTGCCAGGAACCCGCTGCTGCTGCGTGCCAGAGGGGCCAGGGTGACAGCCCTGCAGCTGAAATGGCTCCTGTGGACAAAGGAGGTGCTTCCCGGGGGCGGGGAGGGCTGTGGCCATCACTGCTCGGGGTTTGGTGTTTGTGTTTGATCTGAGGTCAGTAAACCCCCAGAGCTCACAGGTGAGCTCAGTGACCAAGCTCTGCCCTGCCCTGGGCTGGTGTGCAGCAAATGCTGGGAGCAGGGGGTGGTTTTGTCTCAGGTTTGGCTGGTGTTTCTCAGCCAGGCACAGGACAGGTTCTGCAGGAGGGGTGTCCAGTGCCTGGGAATGCTGGATCCAGCCAGAGCAGGGACAGGGAGGAGCAGGGAACACACTCAGAGAGAACGGACAACGGGGAAAAGGAAAAGAAAAAACCCACCAAAGTTTCTTTACAAGTTTTGAATTTCACATTATCACGTGGTAACCATTTGCTAAATACAAGCATGTTTTCAGTCACATACAGACAGCTAAATACAGCATTATTTTCACATTTCCTTACAGTGCATAACAAAGCAGGACAGTGGAAAGGACGCTTTTATTCTGGAGGTTCTCAGCAAGGTCAGTCTAACATGCAGATTGTTTTTAACGTGTGGCAGAGACCACAGAAAGTTAGCTTGCTTTTTTTTTTCCTTTTTTTGTCCTAGAGTATAAGAGCTCCTGACCTGTAGCCTGTGAGAGGTATCACCACCTGATTTCTCAAAGTCCCTCTAAGTCAAAGCATTAAAACCAGTTGTTAGAAAAGAATTCTTAGCATATCCAATAAGTTCTTCATCTTAGAAAAAACATTCCAAATTTTGTACAGATGAATCTACATTTCCTATATTTTAATAAGCTGTCTAGAAAATGCAAGGAATTAGAAAAAGATGTAGATAATGGTTTCTCTATCATTTAATATAACAATTTATTAACTCTAAGTAGTTAAGACCGTGTACATTTGCTTCTGTACTGTTCCTCTTCAGAATTACAACACTTTTCTGCATTTAAAGTGAAGATTCACTCTGGAATTTCTCCCTGGGAGCAGTAAAGGGGAATGCCCAAAACCCATTAAATAAAATATTGTTTGTCTCATGAAAAGTGATCTTTCCTCTCTGGCCAGGCTCTCACACAGGGGATTACAGAATTTGGCTATTGCTGAAATGTCTGATCCAACTGCTCACTGCCCCTGTGTCCCCCTCCGGCTCTGCCCTGGGGCTGCTGCTGTCCTCAGCCCCACCTTGTGTCCAGCTGGGCCCCGGGAAGCTGAAGCAGCTCCTTGGTGGATTTTCCATGCAGGGAGGAGCAGCAGCTGAGCCCTTGGTGCTGTCCCTGCCTTTGTGAAATGCAACGAGCTGCTGTGAGCAAAGCTGCCCTGGTGCCTGTCCCTGCTCCCTGCACGCCCCTGGGCTCACCCACAAACAGACTCTGTAAAGGGTACACTTTTCTCTTTTTTTTTTAACTTCAGGGCACTCAGCTCAGCCACAAGGCATTCCCTGGCCTTTAGCAGAGGTGTTGGATAAATTCACAGCCTAATCCAGCAGGGACAAAATCACCAAGAGGTGCCACTGCCACCCCCCTTTCCTGGCATTTGCTCCCTGTGCCCTCCCAGCAGGTCCCCTGCAGAGCCCAGGAACTGAAATTGTTCCCAGAACACCAAAACCAAAAGTGTTCAGGGTTTGGGCTGTCGGGTTGGCTTTGCTGCAGGTTTGGTTTTTTTTTACAGCTTCAATATGGAAACTGCAGGTTTTTTCCTGACACAGACCTGCCCCTGTGCTGCTGCAAACTGTGAGAACAGGTTCAGGAGGAGAAACAGTCTGAACTCAACAGCAACCAAGAGCTGTATTTCTGTAGACAGGGCAGATTAAAAAGCTGGAACAAATACTTTCTTTTTTCTCTACTCAGAGGCCTAAAATAAACACTAGATGCTTCCTGTGGCTTTTACCTAATCCCCTCCTCCTGCCCACTGCAGTTTGGTGTGTAAAGCTTTCAAACACAAGTTTAAAAAGTCACTACAGTTTTGTTTGCTCACTTTCAATAGGCTGAACTTCCCTAATTTGCAGTCACCCCACTGCACTTCAAAAGCTTGGGTTAAAATTTGGCAGAAGCAAAGCTTTTAAGTGGTGAATGGCACTCCCAGAAAACATCCACCTTCACACAGCTTTTGTGACATGGCTGCCATGCCATGATGGCCAACCTGAGATGGATCCTCTTTTGTCAAACTAAAACATGGAGGAAAACAAATTTTACCCTTGAGTGAAAGTCTTGAGGCTTTCCTTCCCACCTGCCCAGACACTCCTGCTGTGTGTTCCACCTTCCCAGTGCCAGTTCTCTTCCACAGAGGCCAAGACAGAAAATGACACTTGAACAGCAGAAAGTACCAATGGAAGCTGTTGCTTTCAAAGCTATTTAACTTCTTTAAGAGCAAATCTCACCTTTTGGGATGTCTGATGCACCTGAGTTAAGCTTTTCAAGTTTTTTTATTTTGTTGGCTTCCCTTTTTTTCCCTCCCTCCCTTCCATTGCTCCCTGTGACCTGGCTGGTGAGGTCACCACAGTGCTGTGACTGAGACAGAAATGGTGTGTCCCACCTGGCTGCAACACCTCAGCCTTAAAACATAACACCTGAGGACATGGTTCTCCAATTATCTCTTGATCACTTCATTCTGCTGGAAAGCCCTGACCTTGGGGGACTTTTCAGGGGTACTCACCCAGGCAGTAAATGAGTAAAAATTGCATTGAATAATCCCTACTGCAGCAAGAGTTGCCACTTGGTTCAGCACAGCAAGCAAAACACTGTTAAGGGAGGAATAATTTAAATTTTAATTACCAATCAAATAACTATTGTTTTCCTCTTTAAATCCCACAAAATACTCTTTGCTATCAAACTAGGTTCAAGAACATGAGAAAGAAAACTCAGAAGTGTCATACCATGTCAGCAAACTTCTCCTGTGGAACTGACCTGATGAGGAAATGGTGTCTGTGCTGCCTTTCGACCTTCCTGGAAAGAAAGAGCTGACACAAACCAGGATGTCCTCCTGCCTCCTCTCTGTCTGCCTGTTTGGCAGTATCCATCCCGTGGCTCAAAAGCCAGCAGGGAGCTCTGGGTTTACTTGGAAGAGAACATTACAGTACCCTGGCATGTACCAGCCCTGTGTACTCTCTCCTGCGTGGTGCAGCCCCTCATTTCTGCTTCCTGTCTCCTTACAGCATCCACATGCAGCCTCACTCACTCTCCTGCAGCTTTGTAGCCCCCAGTTGTGAAAGGTTATTTGGAACAGAACATTTCTTTGCAGGGCCTGTCCTGGTGTCCAAAACAAGGTGGGAGGCTGTCCACAATGGGAGTGTTGCTCTCCCTTCTGTCACACCGAGTTCACTTAGTAAAGCAGCTCTGGTTAGTAGAGTCCATCACCACTGGCCTCTCTGGGGGAGCTCAGCACAGGCACCTCCTGTCTGACTTCACCACCTCCTCTGAGGAGTGCACCACGTTGGGGACAAAGCCGCTCTTTACCCCTTCCCATCCCTCCTGGATGGAAATGTCCCCCCTTTTCACCAGCTCATAAATATCCCTGGTGAGGTCGGTGAAGGCCTTCTCCACGTTGATGGCGTCCCTGGCCGAGGTCTCGATGTACCTCATGCCGTAGGCTGCAGCCAGTTTCTCTGCCTCGTGCCTGCTGACCTTGCGCTGCGTGTCCAGGTCACACTTGTGGCCCACCAGCACAAAGACAATCTGGTAGGGCTGCACGTGCACCTTGGTCTCCTCCAGCCACTCGTGGACGTTCTGGAAGGATCTGCGGTTTGTGATGTCGAACAGGAGCAGCCCCCCTACTGAGTTCCTGTAGTAGGCCCTGGTGATGGACCTGCAACACAAGGAACACAGCAGCGTTAAGGTACAGCTGGATGAATATCTTGGCCTCTAAGAAAGCAGCTTTACCACCACCCTGTCGACCCTGCAGAACACAGGGCAAGAGAAGGCCACCCAGGCAATGCCTTATGACTTCTGCAGAGCTTGTCATTTAAAAGGAAAACTTATTTTGCCTTAAAGATTTCACACTTAGGTGTGGCAGTTTCAGGCCCCAGAAGGAACGAGGCAGACGCAGCAGGTCGAGGGAAGCCTCTGTTTCTTTATTCTATTCTAATTATCTGACTCCATTATTTATATACATTTGTACAGAGGTCAGGAGATTGGCTACAGAGGTTGCCACCTCTCTGACCTGGTTGATGAACACCACTGTCCATCACATTTCTCCTCCCAGAGGACAAAAATGTAAACAAGAGATAAATGCTAAAAAGACATATTGTTTTTCTGAAGCTGCGTGAGAAACTCCAGTTCAAGAGTATAAACAATCAAAAGACTTTTGCATCAGGGCAACACTTAGGAAACTGCCCCACTGATTTTATTATGGCTCTCTTCAAAATCCCCACCACCACCTTTTGTTTCTCATGGATTTCTGTGTCACTAGACAGACACAAAAGAACTACACTCACACTGTCTAGTTGTGCCAGCAAAAAAAGCATGTTTATTTGGGATTTTGACTTATATAGTCTTTGGAGTTTGATCAGGGATTGGGGGACGAGGTTGACACTTCTTTAATCCCACTGGTCAACCTCGATGTTCATCAATTTGTCCTTCCCCCAGGAAGGAATGCACAGTTTTCCAAAACATCACTCTTTGTTTATGTTACAATGTGTAAAAACTCTAGTACGAAAATACAAAACATCAGAAGGCTGAAAAAATGAAAGTGACATTTCTGTATGCTCCTAGCCCCCCACCATGTCTGTTCTCTGCACACCTCATCTCACCCTCTGGTTCAGAAGCACTGTGACAAATCAAAGGATTCAACTGACACCAAACAGCTGCTCTCTGACAGCCACACAAAGCAGGTCAGAGATCTGGAAGGTTGTAGTTCCCAGAGCCCTGGGATAGGGACACCCACCCATCCCTACAGCTTCTCCCACTACACCACTGGATTACAGTGACATTGCAGTGACAGGACACTGTTACTGTTAGTGGCACTGGCATGAGCAGCCCATCTGACCTCCCGAGAAACAGCAAAATGATACAAGAGCTTCTGAGGAGAATCTGCACCAACACTGGTCGTGTTCCTGCCAAATACTGACAACATTAAATAGTCACCAAAAAGACCCTGGAGCTGCAGGCTGGGAAATGGAGTTCATCTCCTCCAGCTCTGCCCAAGGCAGGCAGAAGCAGCTCAGGAAACCAGCAAACACGGGGCCCTGGAGCAGAGCTACAGCCCAGGGACTGCCACACAAGGGACAACCAAGAAGATGATGAGCAGTGGTGTTTCTGCAAGTCATGGACTGGCTCTAAATCCAGAAGCAAGGATCGATTTCAGTCCCTGGAGGAATTCACATCCAGGCCTGAACTTTCCTTGCTGGAGTAATACAAGCACTGCTGCGTTTTTACCTTAGGACAAGTCTTTTCTTGGCTAGGCAGGACTGTTGTTAGGTGCTGTCTGGTCCTGTAGTGTGTGTGTGTGTCTGTCAAAATTGCCCCAAGAAAGGATGAACTAGAGTTTTCAATAATTGTTTTATCAACAAACACACAGTGATGGGTGAAAATTCACAGACAAAACTGAAGAAAGCCAGAAGCAGGGGAAAAAACCCCATAGTTGGCTGTGTTTGGATAATTTCTCCTCTCCAACTGTTTGGCTCAGGGACAATAGTCACTCTGCACATTTGGCACTGAGGGAATTAGATCTGCCTTTTGCTATCTGGCCAGCTGCAAACAGATATTGGCACTTTGAGTTCACCCCCACACTGCCACAGACATTTCTGCCTCTCCCTTGTGTTCTGTGCCATCAGCCCTGGCTCCTCCTGCCAGCAACAACAAGGCCTCAGGTACTTCTGAAAGACATGATGGGATCTAAGCTGAATGCTGCTCCAAGGCAACATCAGGTGAAGGTCTCAGTGCCTCTCCTTAAAGCCTTTCCCACAACTGTTTTCCTCATAATCTGCAGGAGGCAAAGCACATTGCCTTCATGCTGCACATCCCTCCCCAGTTCCCTTCTGAGATTCCTGCCTGCCCTCCTCCTGCCACGCTCACACACTGCTGCAGAGCACGACAGGGACTTGCAGCCACTTTGGCCAAGTTTTAACACACAGGCAACACCTCCAAATGGGAACTGTCCCTGCTCTGGGGACTCCTGCACCCAGGGCTGAGTATCTCCCTCTGAGCCAAGGGAGAGCTGCTGGCTGGAAGGAAACAGCTCTTCTGGAGGTGGTGGGACACAGTTCCAGGGAGTGAGGGCTGCACAGGCTTTTGCTTTTGCTGGCATTACACAACATCACGTTCCAGACAAGGAAACAGCAGTAACTGAGCAACGAGAGATGGGCAGAACCTGCTGGAGCCGGGAGGAATTGGACCCTGCTCTCCTACAGCTCCAAAGCGGCCTCAACACTGCCCCAGGCAGAATGTTTTTGGGGGCGGGTCTGGCAAAACAGAGTGGCACGTGTTTAACAGTAATTTAAGCCTTGACTGCACAGAAATTGCTACTAATTTATGGAGAGTGAAAGAGCTCACAACAGGGGGTCAGGAAGAGCAAAATTGTAACACAGCTGCTGCTCAGAGAATGCCAAGGTGTTGTCAAAATAACTACAGTGGTTTTGTCCTCGTGGGGCAGCTGTGAAACTATGCAAAGCAGACTGGAAACGCTTAAATCTGAAAAAAGGAGAGCTCATTCTTACAGATTTCTCTCTTTAGAAATTCCCTGTGCTTGACAAATGACAAAAAAAAGTTTCAGGTTTCTGGAGAGCACCTGCTCCATTCTTGCCTATGACAAGTCCAAGGGGCTTTGGCTTATTGCAGTAACAGCTAATTCTTGTCTCTGGCCAAGAAACCCACCTTGCAGGAGGAGCACAAGAGTTGCTTTCATGGGGCACAATTTGTCACAGGGCTAAGAGTGATTTGAAAGGGATAAATACAAAACAGATTTTACCTTTTTTTTTTTCACCATAAAGGCCCCTGGGTTTGCTCCAGCTTTTCACACTGGGAATTCGAGTCTGCGCTTTGGCCAAGGGCATTTCAAAGTTGCACATTGGGTTGTTTTTTTTTAATGTTACCAACCATTCCTGCCCCTTGCACTCCCCCTGCCCTGGCAGGCTGCTCCCCACCGCAGAGTGCAGCTGCCCTTGTGCTGAAGGTCACCTGCTCATGGTGCTGCCAAACCCCAGGGCCAGCCTCCAGCACCGAGGGCAAGCAGCCCCCAGGGCCCCCGACTTCCCCAAGTGTGAAAGAGAGGAAATTGAAACCATCCCACAGCTCCTGCTCCTCACAGCGACGGCAGGAACAGGGGACAGCACTCAGGTGTGTGTTCACAGAGCTCAGCCAGAGATCCAAAGCTGGAAGCTGATGCAACTGCAAGCCAAAGCACCTCCTCTCTCAGCGGAATAAAGCGCCAGCTCCTGGCCTGCCAGGCTTCCAGGGAGCAGAGGGAAAACCTGCCAGAGGATAAGGATTAACCACTGCACATCCTGGGCCACACAGAGCCAGGGAAGGGGGTGAGAGGGGTGGGAGTTTTCATCTGCTGAATGAAACCAAAACATTCCTCAGGCCGGCCATCAGAGCAGAGAAGCAGAAGCTCCGTGATGCTGCACAGGGATGTAGAACACAGGAAGTGATCCCAGAGGGAGCAGGATGGAAGAGCAGGTGAGGGTTAAAGACACGTGAAAAATACAAGCAAACAGGAGGCCAGGAGCTGCGGGTGCACTCACACCCCTGCAAAAATGAGCAGCAGCTCTGAGCAGCAGATCTGAGTCCCCCTTTGGCCGGGGCCGAGCCTGCTCCAATCGGGGCTACTGATTTTCCCACACAGCGCAGTGGGAAACTTGGCACGGTCCCACACGCTGCCTTTATTTCACTCCATCGTGACTTGGTTACTGTTGCTTAAGCTCCCAAATTGTGCTCATGCAGCGCTCGGCGTGGCACTCTCCAGAAAGCACCTGTCATCCCTGCACCGCCACAGCCAAGGGTTTGTCCCGACCTTTCCCTGTCCTACGGAGAGCTGAGCTGTGCTGTCGCAGCAGAGCACCCAAACACACACTGCACTGCATTTCGCCAGCCTCAGCCCGAGTGTTCGGCTGTGGAACATCCCGGCCGCTGCCTGCGCACCGCGGGGAAGCGGCGCTTTTCCTGCCGGCGGCACCCGCCGATGCACGGACATCTCCGGGCTGCTGAACCGCGGAGCCTCGGGCCTCGCTCCCCGCCCCGGCGGCAGCCTCAGCATCCACACCTGCACCTCCCGCACACCTGCACCTCCCGCACACCTGCACCTCCCGCACACCTGCACCTCCCGCACACCTGCACCTCCCGCACACCTGC